>JAQIXL010000052.1:0-71548 GCA_034700245.1 Poikilolaimus oxycercus
ACAATGGCCCTATCTTAGTCAATGTCCAGCGGAACATTGGGCTATCGTCTGGCGATAATCGGCCGGTTTGTCTGAGTTGGGGTTTATCTTGAAACTTATTTACAGAAAGTTTAGATGAAAGCAATATCGAGAATGGAAGATTGAGTGGTTACACACGTCAAGGTGTCACCAATGGACTAGCCAAAAGCTATGAGATGTCTTACTGGGACAACGAACGTAAGCCAAGGATTAGCTTTGAAGAAAGTCTTTGCTTCAGCGGCGGTCTTGAGTGCGGCGGAAGCGGAGTACATCACCCCGCAGACCTTCGACGACAACGACACCATCGACTGGTGCGCTCTTCATATTCAGGTAAGCAGGGCAGTTCGCTGTTTCGAGACGTTGTGAAGTGAATGATTCAAAATGAAACACCAATCGCTGAAGTCGTTGGAGCATACTCAAAATGTTCCAAAGTGTTGGTCGTAATATTACGCTATGTAGTGTTACATTTGGTGACTTTACGGTTTCAATCACTTTTCATGTTTACATTGGCAGGTATTCGGCAATGGGTGCATGAAATCGATGTTCTGATCATTTTCCCACTTTCAGATGTGGACCGAGCAAGTCTTTGTCGGCCCCGTACTCCGAGACGCCAAATACTTTGCATACACCGGCAGCAAAGTCTACCTCTACTCATTCGACTATCTCAACCCGAGTGCTCTTCCGAATGTGAGTCCAAACCTTCTGAGATGAAGTAACAGATCACGGACCCTCGTCTTCGTGGTGTGAAGCATGGCTGGGAGATGCAATATCTCTTCAACGACCCGGCTCACTTTGGAAATGCCGACGACAAGGCGGCCAGTCTCAATATGGGAATCCTCTGGACCAACTTCATTCTCAACGGGTTGGAACTCTCAAATAAAAGAAGAAAAGTCATTCAGCAACCCGACCCCGACTAGTGGCGGTATCCCGACGAGTTTCACTTGGCCCGAGATCGGCTCGACCAACAGCTTCATCTCTCTCGGGCCGAATCCAACACCTGGACAGGTTGGTGATAAATTTGGAATTGCAAGGTTGCGTTCCCCTCGCAGTTTGCTGTTTCAAGTTTCGTATTTTACTAAAAGATCAAAGACAGCAACAATCGCTGGAGGAGGTTTGTCAGACGTCGTTGAAAATTTTGCCATGAACAATCGAGGAGGACTTCTTTTGCAGAACTTCCACGCGAAGAGCATGTTCTGGGTGTGCAATGCCACTTCGATTGACAACCACAATCCGCCTTACTGTGCTTGAACACTGTTGCACATGCAATGAAGACACACTTTTACAGCATAAATTTTATTCTCCGTTGAGCACCATTGAACAACATTTTCTTCCCACGAGCAGGGGGTTCTTGGTTCTCTTCTTTTCTCGACATGATGAGGTCACTCGCAGATCGACAAAACACTCAAAAAGGGGAAGCTTGAAGGAGAACCAGTATTGACAGTAGCGATTTCACATTGAAACCCATTTTTTGATTTCCGTCTGATCCCGTTGACTTCTGGGTTCGAACTCCAGAGATGAACCCGGCAGTCGACACCCCGCCTCATGGCTTGAGAGCTTTTAATGATCGCCGGTCTTTACTGATAGCCGTTCCTTGAGTGCTAAGACGCCCCGACATTCCGGCCGCTTTGTTCTCCTCTTGGTCTTTTGAGAGACCAAGACGCTTTCTGACTTTATGTCTTCAACTGCTTTGCTTGAATTTGTTGAAGTTGTGCAGTTCCAGACATGAAGACCTTGCTGGCTCTATTAGCCCTCGTCGGCGGAGTCTTCTCTGCCGACCCGTCAATCAACATAACCTATACATTGCAAGGGAAGACGACGACAGTCGAAGGCTGGGATCACTCTTATGGACGAGAGTTCCAAGGCATTCCATTTGCTGCGCCTCCTGTTGGAGAATTGAGATTCGCTGTAATTCTTTCACTTTCTGACAAAAGTCGAGTTTAGGCAGCCAAGGAGATCGACACTGAAGGCTTTATCAATGCAAAGGCTTACAAACCAAACTGTCAGCAGCACAGCTCGGATAGCCGAGAGGATTGCCTCTACCTCAACGTCTATACTCCGAGGGTTTGATTCTTACTGGAAGAAGCAAGAGAGACTTCAGAATGTGACGGTGGCTGACAAGCTGCCAGTTTTCGTTTGGATCTACGGAGGTGGCTTTGACGCCGGTTCTTCACACTTGGGCACTGGCCTCTATCCCAATCTCGTCCATCGAGGCCCCATGGTTATGGTCTCGCTCACATATCGGCTTGGACCCTTCGGTTTGTGAAGAAAGCTTTGGTGAAAGTAAATATCAATTCAGGCTTCTTCACTACTCGAAATTCGGTTATTGAAGGCAACGCCGGCATCACTGATCTCATTGTTGGATTGAAGTGGATCCAGAAGTGGGCTCCTTGAATCATCAAAGGGAAAGTTTAGGTACATTCGTTTCTATGGAGGTGACCCAACGAGGGTCACTATTGGAGGACAGAGTGCAGGCTCGGAGGCTGTCTCCTTCCTCACACTCACCAAGGCAACAGATGGTTTGGAGCTCTTTAGGACACTTTATTTTCTTAGGCTTGTTCCATCAAGCGATCTTCCACAGCGGCTCGGCCTTCGGCGCCGCTCTCTTCTCGTACTCGGAGAACACACGAAGCACCAGCAAGTAAGACCGCAAGAAGATGTGCAGAGTTGCAGAAACCTGGCTACTGCCCTCAATTGCATTTTGCCGGTCGAGTGGGACACGCACAATCAGACAAAGTTGCATGTGAGGCTCTTTTGCTTGAAACCATTTTTTTCCAAAGGCAGCCGTTGAATGTCTTCGCAAGAAGAATGTCTCCGACATCCTCGCAGTTGATAGCGCGCTGCCCAGTCATCGCATGAAGTGGGCACCCGTAGCGGTTCGATTGATTTATTCCAATGAAAGTGACAATTTTTTAGGACGCAACACTTTACCCGAAGCGACTTGAGGATCTAGCTTTGGAGCGCAAGCCCTATCCCGTCATCCTTGGAGATGTTCACGATGAATGGCTCGCTTGGGGTTTGTCGAGCTTCTTCAGTCTTATGCTTTTAGACGAGAGCAACATCGAGCACAACCATATGAACGGCTATACGCGCTCGGGAGTTACCAATGGACTGGCGAAGAGCTATGAGATGACTTATCCCTATATTAATGAACACAATAAGGCGAATTTGCGCACGTTGGGACAATGAAGGCAACATTGAGAGTTTAGAAGACATTGAAGTATTTCAGCTGATGTCCTAAAGGTCGCTGAAGATGCGTACATCAAACCGCAGACGTTTGGCGACAACGACACTGTCGATTGGTGTGCCTTGCACATTCAAGTATGTGTCTAAAAAGTTGTCATAAAAGTTCGAAGTCTATTGATCAAAACCTTTTTAGAATAAGTCAACTTACACGTCCTGCTTGCAGTTGTGGACCGAGATGGTCTTCGTTGGACCAGTACTGCGAGACGCGAAGTACTTCGCCCATGGTGGCAGCAAGGTCTACATCTACTCCTTTGACTACCTCAGACCGAGTGCTCTGCCTAATGCAAGTTTTCAAAAAGAAGTGAAAAACATCGCAGATCACGAACCCGAAACTTCGAGGCGTCAAGCACAGCTGGGAGCTACAGTATCTCTTCAGCGACCCGAACAGTCATAGTTATGCCGACGACAAGGCCGCCAGTCTCAATATGGGAATCCTTTGGACCAACTTTGTACTGCATGGGTGAGCTTGTTTTCCAGCATCGAGCAAGTAAAATTGTAGCAACCCAACGCCAGCTAGTGGAGGAATTTCCGCAGGCTTCACCTGGCCGGAGATCGGCTCGAAGAACAGCTTCCTTTCGATTGGACCGAAGCCTACAGCTGGACAGGTTAGTGCCTCTTTCGAAAACTCCAATTGATGCTGTGTGCTGTGTCAAAGAACATTTGATAACGAGAAGACGTTTTTTTGCAGGACTTCCACGCGAAGAGCATGTTCTGGGTGTGCAACGCCACTACTATCGACAACCACAAACCGCCCTATTGTTGAATTTCTTCTTTCCTTGTTTACATACGAGTCATGCTTACTGGTCCATTTTACTCTCTAGTCGCAAACAGACAACACTCTTTTCGACAATAAATGTTGTCATGCAAAACAAATATTCGCCGCCTACACAAACAAAGATCAGCTAACAAAGCCAAATGAACACATTCTGAAACACTCTTCTCGCTACATAGTTCAATTTCACAAGAAGAATTTGAATCTCTGAAACTCCTTCTTTGATCTCTTCTGGTTGAACTCTCTGGTCGATCACTCTTCAGGTCCAGGCGATTGTGAACTCTTCCCCCGAGAGTGCCGTCGGCCGCCTCGTGGCTATTAAGCTTTATAGACGCTCCATGCTCATATCACAGGCATTCAACGTGCTTGCGACGCCCTTCCTCGACCCTCGAGTCTGCGGTTCCTCTTTTGTTCTTTCAGTCGAGAGCGCCAGTTTCAACATTAGGCTGACCTCCGCCGCCTAGTTTTCTCGCAACAAAGTGAATTTAGGTAATGAGGACGATCCTTGTCCTCTTCGCCCTCGTCGGCATCTCCCAGGCTGCCGATCCAACCATCAATGTGACCTACACGGTGCAGGGCAAGACGACGTGCAGCGTGCAGCAACGCCTCGAAGACGACGACGCAACCCTTTCACGGATACGAATGAAATGGAACCTGAGAGAATGTGCTTGACTCTGGGAAACAGGATCGGGGACAGGGAAAGCTTGTGAGATGATTGGTCATATTGTCGATTGTGTTCGTGCCATGACATCAGGCCCATGAGAAACTGTCAACCGCAAGCGAATCAGCTGCGGTCGAATTTCTGCGCCGCTAACAAATAGGCAGGTTTCTTTATCTCTCGCCCTGCTTTGGAAATTCACTCATGGACCAGAACAGCCGAATGCCAGGAAACAACATTTCTTCTCGTCGCCTTTGATCGTCGGTCGCCCCAAAATCAAAGAGCGTTGCAAGCAAAAACATGCTCGGTAATTGCTTCAAAAACTTACTTGTGGACCAAAACAGCCGAATGCCAAGAAATAAAAAAAACTTCTCTGCTCCTCACCGGTTAAGAAAGAGGAGGTAGAATCCGCATTGAAAGATGCTCCAAACGAAGACGGCTCAGACTCTTCCACTTCATTTGCACATGACAAGCAGCAGCCACAAGCAACTAGCCGTCGCCGAAAACCGGGAAGCACGAAACAAACGACTTGGACTTTGCAGAGCACTTTAGAAACCAACAAAGCGCAGGTCAGCGCCTGCTCATTGGCTTTCAGTTGACTGTTTCTCATTGCACTTACATCATTGGCCTGTCACAATTGGTGATTTCTGTCCGCGAACTTTGTTTCCCAAGGAGCAAACCTTTCCCAAGTTTCCCAAGGAAGCTCTCACAGGTTCCACTTTACTCGTTCTATCCGGGATAGGGCAGCGTCGTCGTCGTCCGGGCGCACCTTCTCGCGCAGCTCTAGATGCCCCTTAATATTTCCTGCTTTGCCTGTTTACTTTCCTTCTCGTCGACTTCACCGAGGAATCTCCCTATGTCACTTCTTCAGGAGAGACCATGTCAGATGCTGGCAGCGGGCTTCAGGAGGAGCACCGACTTCCAATAGACCTTCTTCTTCATCTTCTTCTTCACCGAGACGGAGCTCTCCTTAGGATACACTAACCCTGAAATGGCTTCTCTTTTGTCTGCAACGCATGCTTCGCTCAGCTCTGTTGTAGAGAGCGAGCTCGGTCTTTTTGTGGAAAGAGACTCGCCAGAGTTGAATACCTCACAGATGCTTGACGCCTCGCCGATCTTCTTTCGCACATCGACCTTTGAGTTTCCAATCGCTTGCACGAGGGCGGCTCGCGGCTCCGACAAGAAATCCGCCATCTTCTTTAGGGTCGAGCTATGGCAATGCATCCAAGATGTAGTTCGTCGTTCCTCGCGGATGAGACCGACAAAATCCTACCGGAAGCGCTCGACCAACAAGAAGAGACAGCTATGTTGCACAAAGTGGATGAAGACGCTCGTTCGCTCGGGAAAAAAGAACCCACTATGCCCGAGCTAGAAACCACGAGTACAAGTTCTTTCTTTTCTCACAGCTTTACTCTCAAAAACAGTCAACAAAACAAGATCAAACATGACAGTGAAGAGATAAGAAGGAGAATCACATGTTGGGCATCTGACCGCCGCTCTTCGTCTGCGGGTTCTTGATCGTCTCGTCGACGCTCAGCACGAGACACGCCGCTTCCGTCGCCGCCACGATCACGTTCTGAAAGAAGCCACAATTGAAAAAGAAACACGAAGCCAGAAGGAAAGAATTAGATGAGGATGAAAATGAGACGCACCTGCTTGATGAGCGCGGGCTCCCAGATGTGCGCCTCGAGGTTGTCGCGGACGGTCTCCGTGTGGATGTCGATGCCGGCCCACTTCTCTCCCTTCGCGTGCTTCGCTCGCAGCTTGTTCAGGATGTCCATCGCATCGATGCCCGCGTTGAAGCACAGTTGCTGCGGAATGATCTGAAAACAAGGTTCTCACTCGCCAAGAACAGACGCACCTCGAAGGAGCGAGCGTATGCTCGCCAGAAGAATTGCTCCTTGCCCGGCAAGTTTTTGCTGAATTCGCGCAGATGCGTCGAAATGGCCATCTCGATTGCTCCTCCACCTGCAACACCAAGCATTTGATCAATTGTTCTGCAGACACTTTCAAGAAAGTACAACAATGCTAACTACGCTAAAGAAAACAAACCAGCGACAATGAAGTCGTTCTTCTTGGCGCGACGGACCACTTGAATAGCGTCATGCAGTGAACGCTCCGTCTCGGCGATGAACTGCTCGGCGCCGCCACGCAGCAACAACGTCGATGCTTTTGCCTTCGCTCCACCCTCGAAGAAATTGTAGCTGAAAAAGACAGTACAACAACAGAGTTGATAGCTTACCGTTCATGTCCGACTTGTTCCTCGCGGAAGATCTTACACTCGCCGAGCATCGAGTGCTCGATCTGCGAGACCGTTGTGAGGATCGTGCCGCCAAACGCAGCCACCACACGATCGAGGTCGTCTTGGGGGACGCGACCCGCGCAGAACATTCCCCTGAAACGTCATTTCTCAGATCATGAACACAAACAAAGGAACGCAAGAAAAATGCACACTGATCCGTTTCCTTACCTGTCAGCAAACCACTGAGTGGCGACGTCTCCGATGGGCAGTCGTGAGAGGACGATGACGGCTCCACTCTCATGGATCTTCGCCAACTTCTTGTAGAGGATGCTCCATTCGGCGTCGACCACCTGAACATTATGACTAGAAATTAAAGAAAACCTGTTGGTAGTCTTCGACGTTCTTCAGCCGCATCTCGGCGTTGTCCTTCTCGGCCTTCAACTCCAACTCGATGTTGAGAGTGGCGATGAGCGGCTTCGCGTACTGCTTCGGCTGCATCTCGAAGCCGGCGTAGCTGAAGGCCTTCAAGAAGGCGACACCCTTCACAAGTCGCGAATCCTGGAACAAGCGCATAAACGAGAAGAAGGCCTGCAAACCAGAAGGTTCCCTCCGCTGACGCGTTTGATTCCGATCATGTTGATGTTAAGCGAGTCGTCGAGCACGTTCACTGCATCCACGACCATCTCGGCGAAGTGCTCACGCTCTTGGGCAATCTTTGATCGCATAAATCAGTAAAAGGTTTCACTTACGAGCTTGCTGCTCAACGTGGTGGCGGCGCATCGCAGGAGCCTTTCGCGTTGCTGCTCCTCTCCCTTCTTCTCAACAGCGAGCAACTTCAATTCATGGATAGCCTGAAGGTTGCACACGATTTAGCACACGATATGGGATCGAACCTCGTCGCTGGCCTTCGAGTAAGCGGCCATCACGAGCTGAGGGTGAACACCGTCTTCGATGAACGGCTTTGCGCGCTTCAGAAACTCCGCAGCGAGGAGCACGACTGCAGAATAATAGTGTCAGCAAAGAAGCATGCCGAAAGCGTACCTGAAGTGGTTCCATCGCCGACCTCGGCGTCCTGGCTCTTGGCAATGTCGACGATCACACTGGCCGCGGGGAACACGACGTCAAGCAACTTGAGGATGGTCGCACCGTCATTGGAAATTGTGTTATTTCCTGAAAGTAAAGCATTCACTAGCGTGAAAGGAACAAGCCTTTGTTGTCGACGATGAGCTTGTCGAGACCGCGTGGACCGAGAGTCGTGCGAATGGAGTCGGCGACGACGCCGCAAGCATTGATGTTGGAGACGATCTGCTGACGTCCCTGCTTGCTCTCCGTGCCCTCCTTCAGCAAGATGATCGGGGCGTTCATCATCTCGTCCCTTGATTGTCTGCAATTAGAGGAGAATTAGCGCTAAACGATTCCAATGCAAGATAAGCGCGACGAAATCCACAACAGTGTACGATTTGGGGCAGCGGCAGTCGCGAGGGCGGCCACAGGCGAGAGCGACGTTGAAACTTGTCGCGCATTTTGACTCTAGGCTCAAGAAAACTTGTTCGTTGTTGAGTAAACCGCGTAGCGCGGGCTACGCAACGAAAGAACGTCTGCGTATGAATTATTTCTTATCAGCCAACGACTATACATGTTGAACGCACCGAGAATAGCACGGAAAACGACCGTTAGTTGGCTTTCTAGGAGGTTATTCTATGCGTTTGCGCCGAAACTCAAGTCGCTATCGTCGCGGCCGCGCTTCCACGACTGCTACTGTCCAAAAGCACTCGCGCACGACAGAAAGACAGCGCAAAACACCCAAAACACATAGGAACAACAAAGAGAGACACGATCCCAACAATTTCGGAAACATTCGCGAAGAAATGAAATTTCGCGCATCGTACCGTAGTCTTGCGCGCGCCGAAAATCGTGCCAGGACCCGCAGTCATGCTTCTTTTATGTTTTGTGCCTTCGAATATGAACTATTTCCTTTCTGAAGCGTCCCATTAGTACTCCTTTGCATAGTCAATGAGTTCTCAATGCCCTCTCCTCTTCATCTTTTCCTTCTAGACAGCGTTCCCTCGACCTTCTCCTTCTATCCTCTGAAGACCGCCAGCTGATTGAAATTTGCTAGGCTCATCACGGTTTCAGTGCAAAGTGTTTAGCGCAATTCAAAATTTTGGTCTAAGTCTAGCACAAATCACGAAACTGCAAAGTGCTAGGATAAAATTTGCAAGCTAAATGTGTCTGGATTGTGAGCTCAATGCGACTGAAATCGGCCCGGGCTGCCCGTTGCCCGTCCACCCTAGCGGGCCGGACCCGGGCGGTCCGCCTGTTTTCCCACAGTGCGTTCAATGCAGACTCTACCTCCTCTTTCTTCGGGTTCTTCGGGTCCTCTTACAGTAGGTCACACTGCCTCCCCGTTTCCAAAGTTGAGGGCTTCCCTGATTGGGTTTTCAAATTCACATCTAATTGTCGTTTGATCCTGTCCACTATAATTTGACTGTTTCATGAGTTGGCTTTAGCGCGGCGCTAGCTGTAAACGGTAATAGCATTTCTTCACGGTCGTTCCCTCACAATGCGATTAGTTCGACTGAAATCTTGGACAAGATGATGAAAAAAAATCCAGACTCCACAAGATTCCCAATGGTGACCGCCCAATTCTACAGGCAATTGCCAGTTTCAACTCAACAGAAGTCCAATACCCTGTTAAACACCGCGTTAGGCGTGGAGTTCGGGCGTCTTTTACTGTGCTGCACGAGGAGCGGCTTCCCCTCTCTCTTTCTCCTGCACTACAGGAATCGACTTGTCTAGGATGGCCGAGTCTCGACTTGAAGAGTTACAGTTACGTTCCGGCAGTGCGTCGGCTCTCTCTGCTTGTTTCATTTGCGCCTCAAACTTGTTTGAATACGGATTGAATCGCGAGCGTGGTATGTTTTCGGATGCTGTGCAAGAAAGTATAGAACGAACAAGCCCGGCATGCAGCATCGACGAATCGGATGCACCCAAACAACTTTCAAAAGGTCAAAACCGTCCGTAAATTGCAAAGCGAGCAAACACAATCCAAATGAAAGAGTGTTGAAACTGAGAAGCAAATGGTTTGGTGATCACTTCTTGAATAGCGAACGTCAAATGCACATACAACACGATGGCACTTTAAAGTTTTAGCCATCACATTTTAGCTTGAGTATTTTCGAACTGCAATCTCGGTGGGCTTGAAGTCGGTTCGCAGTCTCGATTTAAAGGGGTCCGTTGCTGCAATGAACGTCGTCCTTCACCTGTTGGTTTCCCTCAAGCACGTCAACTCTCGTGATTTCCTCGTGAGAATCGCACAAACAGCTCAGCACGTCAAGTCAGACGGGAGTTTCAACGCCTGTACTTAAGGAGCTGCTTGCCGGTCCGGCAGTTCGTGACCGTCATATACTCGATTGTCATTCTCGGTTACATCATTCGCGCTTCCTATAGTTCACAATAAATTTGTTGGACTTTGGGTTGAACCATGAGTGCTTGGCAAGAAGGGAGAAACAATTCACAAACCGATGCATCAGCAAGCAAAACAGCTCATACGATCAAGGCAAGCAACATTGCAAAACGAAAAATTCAAATCAATGAGCCATGAAACTGGGAACTAATAGCTCTCACGATCGCTTTTGGAATTGTCATGTGCTACAAATTGACTTTGAAGCTTTAACTATCATTCTTTTCCTAAAGCCATTTGTCATGAACAATTGTTCTCTGGTGTAATGCAATGAACGTCGCCTTCTTTTGTTGATTTCACAGAAGCGCATCATCTCTCGCAAAGTGCCTCTCCTCCGTGAGAAGCACACAAATAACTGTGCGCATCCGGGAGTTTCAACGCTCTTTCTTGATGAGTTGCAGTTTTGTTCTGGCCATCCCCGGTTGACAGCAGCGACGAATCTAATGTTTCAGCAGCTGCAACCAAACAGCATTTTGAAGGCTCAAAGTTCTTATCAAATTAGAAAATAGTTTTCACTCCACTACAGCCTACAGACGGTTAGAAGTTTCGCACTGATTGTGATTGCAAACGAAAACAAGTCTACCGTTCGTAGAGCTTCGTTCGACTAATGGCGATATTTATCTCCGTCGAGAACCATAATGGCCGTGAACGTGTAGACGGCCGTGGTTTCAGCATTCTCAAAGAAAAGGGCTCTGTTGTCGCAATGAACGCCAGCCTTCGTTCATATTGCCAAAACGGATTGCGCTGTCGGCGTTGCCGGAAATAAAGAACTTCGTCAGTGTTGTTGAGATGCGCTGTCTTGACCTTTCAATGTGTTGACTTCAATCTTTCAGTGGAGCATGGAAGCACCGCGAGAGGCCTGCGCCGCCCTCATCAGACGCCGTGGAGAGAAGATCAGTGAGTGAAGGAGTGGACGTCGCAAGGATGGCAATCCTACGGTTTCATAGTACCCATCTAGAGCTTCATAATTTCCTCCATGGATATAAATTTGGTTTCGAAGCAGCTCAACTGGATGATGCGTTAGCAGGTGGAGACGCACACTCAATCGTCGTTTGTGGAGTGTGCCAGAGGATCCTTTTCAGCAGAACCGAGAACAAACGGAATAGGAACGAATGAACAGTGAAACTGGGAACCAACTGGCATGAAGGATTGGTTTTTGAACAAGAAACGTGCCTGGTACTTTGACGTTTCAACCGCAGAACTTTGCTGCGACAAATTGTAAGCAACAATACATAGATCGAGGTAATCGAGGATTGCATTGCCAAGCGTAAGTGCTCGGCTGCTGTAGTGAACGTCACCTTCCCTTGATTTCTCATAAGCAAGTCAACTTGCAGTGGTCTCTTTCCTCCCATGAGAAACACGTATCCGGACGTCTAGTCCAGAGGGAGTTTCAACATCTGTCCTTGAGTGATTACTGTTCCGTTCTGGCAGTAGTCGTCTCCTGCCTGTCATTTCTCTTATCGAAATTCTAGCCAGGCCTTGACGACGTTGAATCGACAAATCATTCTCGCAGAACCGTTGACTGTCTCTTGATCGAAAGACCTCTTTCAAAAGAAGAGACAAAGCAAATGGTTCTTGCTCCAAGATGTTCGCGAACAAAAAGTAAGTTGCTGCGAGTTGAAAATTTCAAATTCTGATCAAAAAGCACGTATCCCTTGCAAGGTAGTCAAGCCTGAGTCGTTCGCCCTTATTAATGATTGCAGAAAAGGAGACCGCTGTCGGTACAACTGGAAAGAACTTCACCAGCATTGAGGTGTGCCAAATCGTCCCCTTTCTGAGCCGACTTCGATCTTTCAGTGGAGCATGGAGGCACCGCGAGAGGCCTGCGCCGCCCTCATCGGGCATCGCGGCGAGAAGATCAAAGCTCTGACAGTGAGTGAAAGAGTGGACATCTCAGGGAAGGCAATCAGCAGATTCAACTTTTTCATAAATGGGCACATCTTTTGCCATTAGTGTGACCTCCGTTGTTTCCTTTACAAACTCGTTTCGCGCAATCAAAACAAGATGGGAATTTGCATTATTGATTGACTCTGCGGTTTCATAGGGCAGATCTATAGCTTCACAATTTTTATCACCGGTAACGACCACATCTGTTGAACTCTCAAACCTCAAACTGTTGATTTTAAAGTTTACAGGCGGAGACGCACACTCGTATCGCGGTGCACGACGAGAATGCAGAAGGAAACCAACGCATCTCCATTCACGGGCAACCAGCCAATGTTCTTGAGATCTCCTTCAGTCATCCTCCTAGGTTCGCCATGCCAAAGCCCGAGTCGAGAAGGAAATCAACGACTATTCGATTCGCATGCAGTGAAAGCCACGAGGCGGCTCCTACATCTTGCCGTCTCCTCGACTAACCCTCTCCCCCGGGTCTTGTCATGGTCTTTCATGTAAAAAACATTGTGAAAACTGCGCTGCACACTTCGCCCTTTCAATTAGCACCCCCCCCCCCTCGTCTCGTCACAGTTTTCATTATTCACGAAGCGAATCTTGAGAGCCGCTTCATTGTCTTCCAGCGATGCTCGACCAACTTCCATCTGTTGTGCTCTCTAAGGTTCTGCCATATCTCTCCAACCACGACTTGGGCTTCCTTCAACAATCTTGCCGTTGGCTTGATGCCTTCGTTCGTCGCGAGGGAAAAGATTTGCTCGACAATTCGTGAGTCTTCTTGCTGTGTTCAGCCGCATTGCTTAAGTGAAACGGTCACGCTCGAGAGGTGCTTCTGTGGCGATGACTCCATGCGACGAGGCCGAGTGACCGTTGAGGGGCGTCTTTGTCGAACAGCAATGGAAGAAGGACCTCAACCTAACAGGAGCCATATCGACCACCTACCCAGCTCTTCCTCCACAAGCAACAGTCCGGGCACTGGAACAATGTGTGATCATCTAGAAGAGCGGAAGAAGCAAATGAAGCAGCTCCTCTTTCCTCGAGTTCTCATGGACGGTCTAAGTGCTCAAGATTTTGAGAAACTCGGAGCTCTTCGTGAGTTACTTTGTCCGCTTTTGAGGAATCTTTTCAGTTCCGAAGAACATGGACTCTCTGGTCATTCGGACTGCTTCTGCGGGTGTCAGTGCCTCCTTCGGTGGCGCCCTTGACAAGCTGATCACGTCTCATCGCATCGATCGACTTCGCCTCGACTGGCGTGCAGAGAAAGAACTGAACACTTATCGTCTTGTCCAAGATTTAATTCGAGCTCGTTGCATCGTGAAGAAAAGACCATAGAGTTATTGCCATGTGCTTTAGCGCCGGGATAAAGAAAATTCATGAAACGGTCAAATAGAGAAAAAAATTTTGGTGGATGGTGAACCTTTATCAGGATTAGTTGGAGCTCTGTGCGAGACAGAATAATACGAAGATCGGCTGTTGGCATTAAGAAACTGAATGTTTCAGCAAATGCAACCAAGCACATTTCAACAAGTCCTCGAGTTCTCATGGAGCCCTCCTCTATTGCAAAGCGAGCAAACACAATCCAAATGAAAGAAAACTTGAGAACTGAATGTTTTCGTGAGCGCTTCTTGAATACCGAACGCCACTTTGAAGTTTTAGCGACGACACTTTAGCCAGAATATTTTAAAACTGCAATTGAGGGGCACTAGGTCGTGGTTTCAGCAATCTCAAGGAAAAGGACTCTGTTGCTGCAATGAAGGTCGCCTTCTCTTGTTGGTTTCCCCTCAAGCACGTCAACTCTCGTAATGAGCCTTCTCCCGTGAGAATCACACAAATTGCCTAGTGCGTAAAGTCGTGCGGGAGTTTTAACGCCCGTACTTAAGGAGCTGCTTCTCCTATCTTGCAGTGAACTTGGTTCTTCCTTCGTTGTCAATTCTCCAGTTTCATTGTGCAGTCCACTTACAGAAGGCGAGAAGCAAAGCGAAAATAAATCTGTGAAGGAAGAAGCAGAGACTGAAGAAGAAGAGAAGCCATTTCAACCACCGGGGGCCACTCTCATGTGGATTCCCACTCCGAAAGAACCTAAGCGAGGCACGTCGCCGTTTGCGGATTCCTAATTGTGGATTGCACACTTCCTCGCTGTTCAACGGACCTTCGACGGGTTGAGTTCGGTCCGCAAATGTGCAGTCCGCAAAAAGGAATCCGCAAACGGCGACGTGCCCCTAAGCGATGGTACCGATGGTCTTACTATTGTACTTTCGTGGTGAATACAGGCAACCATAAGTTTCAAACTGAGTACAACATAATGCATTCTGCTGCATTCCAATATCCCTTCCATTGGCGATCTTCAATGGTTACTTTCTGTCTCTTCTCTATACAAGATTTACAATTGTTGGTCATTATGAATATTGGAGCTTCTCAGGCAAAGGTTCGAATCAAGATCGAAATCAAGGCCTAGTTGACTCGCATGCAGTGAAAGAGTGCTCTTCTAACGGACACCAAGGGTCACTCTCATGTAATAGATTCCGAGTCCAAGAGATTCCAAGCACTGCAGTCTTGCCAATTTGTTTTCGCTCTCCCCAGGCAATCGCAAGTTTCAAACGGCTTACAATTGACACAATCTGCCGCACATTTGCTACGGCCGAGTACTTCTCCAACAACTTCTCAATTTATGCTTTGCGTGTCCCTATCACAAATTGAATTCATTTTAGGTTCATAAGTTCACAAGAGTTGAGGATAGAAACGACGACTTTTCCTTCACAATGCGAATAGTTACACACACTTTCTTTCAATGCGGGTTGAATTTCAATAACTTGAGAAGGAACAAGAACAAGAAAATCATCGACGACAACCAGAATCATTTGAACCGGCCTCTCGCTGAATTGCAAGGCGAGCAAGCACAGCCAAATGAAGAGGCGATAAAACTGAGAACCAAATGGTTTCATGATCACTTCCTGAATAACGAACATAACGAACGCTGCAAGCTTCTCTATAACGGCACTTTGAAGTTTTAGCCACTGCAGTTTAGGTAGATCGTTGTCTAACTCTAATGAGCATCCGCGTGGTTCGTCGTTTCAGCATTCTTCCAGGAAAAGCTTTCTTGCCGCAATGAACGTCCCCCTTCTCTTGTTGATTTCATTCGAGCACGTCAGCTCTCGTAATGAGCCTTTCCCCTGTGAGAATTACAGAAATAGCTGAGTGCGTCAAGGCATGCGGGAGTTTCAACGCCTCAATTTAAAGCGACGCTTGCCGGTCCGGCAGTCGACTCTCGCTTAGCGCGATTTTCATTTCTTCATTCAAGCTCAGGAGTGCTTTTCATAGTTCAAAGCAAATTTGTTTGCCTTCGGGTCGAATCGCGAGTTGCCCACTGTGCACGAAGGAAATGAATAGGATGCCCGGCTGACGATCGCCTGCAGCTGCACGGTTCTTCTTCCTTCGTCTGTCTCGCTCCTCGTCTCGCTTTCTCTCTTTTCATTCTTGGGCAAAACGCCTCGCGGCGCCGTCGGCGCCTCTCAGGCTCGCCATCTCTTTCTTTTCCTTTCCCCCACGGTTGTTTTGATTTTCCTCCGTCCTTTTTCTCGAGTTAAACTTTAACCATGTTTGAGTTCACCGCTTATTCGAAATGCCTTTATAAGAGGACGTTCCCAGAGTGCAATGCAACGTTATGCTTGTTAGACGTCAGCGGGGCGAAGAGGAAAAGAGCGTTGTTATCGAAATTCTAGCCAGGCCTTGATGACGTTGAATCGACAAATCATTCTTGCAGGACTCTCTAGATTCCATCTAAAGACTTCTTCGGGAGAGAAAAAAGGAGAATGGTTCTTGCTCCAACATGTTCGCGATCAAAAAGTAAGTTCACTTGAAGTGAAAGTTTCAAGTCGCGACTAAAATGCATAGGCAGGTAACCAGGTAGTCATGCGTCGTTGATGGCCCTCAATAATGATTTCAGGAAAGGAGACTGGTGTCTGTGCTGCCGGAAAAAACTTCACCAGCGTTGAGGTGCGTTTGTTTGTCCTTTCAATGTGTTGACTTCAATGTTTCAGTGGAGCATGGAGGCCCCGCGAGAGGCCTGCGCCGCTCTCATCGGGCATCGCGGAGAGAAAATCAAAGCCTTGACGGTGAGTGGAGAAGTGGGCATCCCAGGGAAGGCAATCAGCCGATTCAATATTCTAGCAAAAGAAATATCTTTTCTGTATGTTAGTGCTGCACACATTCTGTGGGTTGAGTTCATTTTTTCATTGCCAAATCGTTTCGTGCAATCAAAGCAATACGGGAATTGGTATTACTGATTTACTCTGCGGTTTCATGTGGCACATCTTGAGCTCACAATGTAAATATCACCACTAGTGCATCCATGATATCTCTCAGATCTCATCAATTGGTTGATTCTGATGTTTGCAGGCGGAGACGCACACTCGCATCGCGGTGCACGACGAAGACGAAGAAGGAAAGCAACGCATCTCCATCCACGGGCAACCAGCCAATGTTGTTGAGATCACTTGCAGTCATTCTCCTAGGTTCACCATGCCAAGGCCCGAGTCGAAAAGGAAATCAACGACTATTTCACTCGCATGCAGCGAAAGGTTCCTCTTCTAATTGACGAAAAGATTTGAAGCAGAAAACTGCCGGCTCGATTGGCTGGCAGTCGACAGAGACGCTCACAGAAATCGAGAAGCACAACGGAAAGAAACCTGTGAAGGAAGAAACAGAAACTGAAGAAGAGGAGAAGCCATTCCAACCACCGGGGGCCACACTCATGTGGATTCCCACTCCAAAAGACCCGAAGCGATGGTACAGGCAGTCTTACTATTTTCGCGACGAGTACAAGCAACCGCAAGTTTCGAATTGAGTACAACTCAGCGCATCCTGTCGCATGTCAATGCCTTCTCTTTCGCCGTTTTCGGTGGATGTCTGCATACCGTCTCTTCTTTTTTTATTGCATCGTAGTATTGTACAATAGAAAACTGAAATCAACAAGGCAAGCAAATGTTTCCCACGGCTTACAAGTAAAACATCCCGCTTGTCGCGCATTACCTTCTGCTTTGATGATGTTGCTATTCAACACAGACTTTCACACTCGGTTCAACCAGATTTCCTTCTCTACACCTGTCTCCCTTTATCGAACAAAAACATGATTACAAGATGCACAGCTTCTCATTCTCAATATCTTGTTTGAGAATAGAAACATCACGACCCCTTCTTCACAATACGATGACTTCGAATGAAATCTTGAAGACGACGATGACCGTTCAGCTCTTTCTCTGCACGTCTGTCGAGACGAAGTTCGAGTGATGCGACGAGACGTGACCAGCTTGTCGAGAGCACGACCGAGAGAAGCACCGACACCCACAGAAACATTTCGAATCACCAAACAGTCCATGTTTACCGGAACTGAAAAGCTTATCATGAAGGTGAGGGCATAATTACTCACGAAGAGCTTCGCGTTTCCTAAAATCTTGAGCATTTAGACCGCTCATGAGAGCTTGCGGTAAGAGAAGCTTATCCGTTTGCTTCTTCCACTCTTCCAGATGTATACAGCGTGTTCCATTGCCAGGGTTGTTGCTTGTAGAGGACGAGTTGGATGAGTCGTCGACGTGGCGCCTCTTTGAATGAGGTTCTTCCATTGCTGCACGACAAGTCGAGCATCGTTTGAAGTCAATAAGGTGGTCTAAAGACTTCCTAGATTTGCTTCGTGAATAGCGAGAAATGGGAAGTGACCGAATGCGATTTGAGGACAAGTGCGAAGCGCAGTTTTTACAATCAGTCTTTCTCGACAAGATTCAAGGCAAAAGTGCAATAGAAGTGATGCTGCACGTTGCTTTTGGCATTGTAAAGAGTTCACATTGGTGCAGGGCCCGTCGTCGATGATGTGCCAGTGATCAACACTGCGAAACGACGAAAAACGAGGAAGCGGTGAAACTTTCAAACACCGGGAACAACCGAACCGACATGGGAACTTTCAGTCGAAAGATTCCCAACGGTAACTGGCCAATTCCACAGGCATTTGCAAGTTTCGACCTGAACAGAAGTGGAATATGGCGTCGACTCTGCGTTACACCCGCCCTCCGCCCACTTCTATAAATGCAAATGGTTGCACCCATGGTGGTATCTTTCATGGAGCTGGCATATCCATTATGAACATTTGACAGTTTCATGAACCATGCTTCTTCTTGAACTGTACATCACTTCGTTAAGTTCTCGAATGCATTCCTTTTCCACCAAATTTAATGACGCTGTAAAACTTTCCGTTTCTTCCTTTCGAGTGCCCGGCTCCCCTCAACCAGAACGTTGCCCGAGGCTTCCCTAGACGAGCCGAGGCGGAGAGGGCGCTAATGACTCAATGAGGGGGACGGCTGTGGGGCAGTGGAACGCCGTCTTCGAGACTGTCAGCTCAGCGCATTCTTGCACGGATGCTGAGCAAGACACAATCAGACGTTTCTGTAACCGTTCGCACGCTTCTCTACAAACGCACTTCGAAGGCGCTTTTATCCATAGAACTTTCCTAGGACTAATAGCGACCACCAATCGATCTCGGATATCGCAAACACTCTTTCCCCCTTGAGAATCACAGAAATAGCCGAGTGCGTCATGTCGTGTGGGAGATTCAGCGTCTGTCCTTGATGAGTTGACGTTCCGTTCCGGCAATCTACTGTCTGCCTGTTGCTTGTCATTACTCCTTTGTTACACTGCGCCAACAAAGTATAAGAAGAAGATGTTCAGCTGGCAGCATCGACGAATCGAATGTTTCAGAAACTGCAAAAAAACATTTCAAAGGGTCGCCGCCTCACTAAATTGCCAAAGCGAGCAAACACAATCCAAATGAAAGAACGATGAAGCTGAGAACCAAATGGTTTCACGATCTCTTCTTGAATAGTGAACGTCACATGCAACTACGCCACGGCAGTTGGAAGTTGTAGTCATATCACTTTAGGTAAACGGTTTTCGAACGACAATCTCGGTCTGCTGGGCTGTGGATTCAGCATTCTCAAGGAAAATCTCAGCCTTCTCTTGTTGATTTCCCTCAAGCACGTCAACTCTCGTAATGAGCCTTTCCCCCGTGAGAATCACTGAAATTGCCGAGTGCATCGAAGTTTCAACGATTGTACTTGAAGAGTTACTGTTCCGTACTGACAGTTGACGTCTCTCTGGTAGTCAATACTCCCTTATTTCATTCACGTCCCAACCAAATTTGTTTGAATGCGTATTGAAGCGCTAGCGTTTTGCGTATTTAGCAACACTGTGCAAGAAAGAAGAAGAAGAATACGCCAGGTTGGCAGTATCGACGAATCGAATGTTGCAGGAAGTGCAACAATTCAAAAGATCGAAGGGTTTCGATGGCATTACAAATCGAGCAAACACAATCCAAATGAACGGGCGATGAAACTGAGAACTAAATGCTTTCATGATTACTTCTGAAGGCAAACGTCAAAGGCAGCAATACGACGGCAGTTCGAAGTTTTAGCCATGACATTTTAGGTGAAGCAGTTTTCAAACTGCAATTTCGATGGCGTGGTCGTGGTTACAGCATTCTCAAGCAGAATGGCTCTGTTGCTGCAATGAACTTGAAGAGTTCCTGTTCCGTTCCGCCAATTGGCTGCCTGTTGCTTGTCATTACTCCTTTGTTTCTTGACGGTCCCATTTCACTCACATCTTTTGAGTCGCCAGTCAGTGTTGTGTTTTAGCAACATTGTGCAAGAAAGAAAAGAAGAAGCCCGGCTTGCGGCATCGACGAATCGAACGTTTCAGCGACTGCAACCAAGCAACATTTCAACAAGCTGAGGCCCTTCCCATATTGTGAAACGAGGAAACACAATCAAAATGAACGGGGGGTGAAACTGTGAACTAAATGGTTTCAGATCGCTTCCTGAATAGCAAATGTCACGTGCAAAACGATGGCACTAGAAGTTTTAGCCGCGCGTTTTTGCTTGAGTGTTATAGAACTTCGATCACCGCGAATGTGATTTGAGCATTCTCATCGAGAAAAAGGGCTACTGCCGCGAACGGCAGCCTTCTTCTGTTGATTTCTCTCAAGCGCGTCAACCCTCGTAATGAGCCTTTTCCGCGTGAGAATCACAAAAATAGCCGAGTGCGTCAAGTCGTGCGGGAGTTTCAACGCCTGTACTTGAAGAGTTGTTGTTCGATCCTGCAGTATATCTGCCGTCTCTCTGGTTGTCGTTACTCCCTTATTTCATTCACGCCGCACCAAACTTGTTTGAATGCGTATTGATTCATCAATGACTGCTGTGTTTTATAGCTGCACGAAAGTAGAAGAAGCCCAGCTAGTAGTATCAGTTTTCGGATGTTTCAACAACTATTCCATGCAACATTTCACACCCTCCCTAAATTGCTAAGCGAGCAAACACAATCCAAATGAAAGAGTGTTGAAACTGAAAACTAAACGTTTCATGATGGCGACTTCCAAGCAGAGGGTGGCGGCGAAGGCTCCGCGTGTGAGCAATAGTCCGAGGGCGGCGGGACGCAAGGGACTCGCGGCTGCGCAGAAGAAGCCTCCGTTGACGAGGAGGAAGAAGGCCGATATTGACAACTTCAATACCTACATCTACAAAGTCCTTCAGCAGACGCATCCCAAAATGCGCATGTCGAAGACGAGCGTCTCGGTGATGAACTCTTTCGTCAAGGACATCCTTCCAGCGCGGTATCGCGCTGGATGCGGGACGCCTCACGCAATACAACAAGAAGCAGACGTTGTCGGCCCACGAGATTCAGACCGCCTCCCGCCTCATCCTTCCGGGAGAGCTCGCCAAGCATGCGATCAGCGACGGAACGAAAGCCATTGCCAAGTATAAGAGCAGCCTCGGCAACCGCGGCTCCAGCCAGTGAATTCTTCTTCTCCTTCCTCTTCTCTCCAATGCGGATAAAGAGTCGTTTAAAAAAAAAGATCGCTTTTTGAATAACAAACGTCGCATACAACAATAGGCTGGCACTTTGAAGTTTTAGCCGTAACACTTTAGTTTGAGCGCTTTTGAGCTAGAATTTGGATTCACCGTCGTTATTTTAGCATTCTCAAGGAAAGTTATATGTTGCTGCAATGGACGTCGGCTTCTCTTGATTTCCCTCAAGCACGTCAACTCTCGTATTGAGCCCTTCCACGTGAGTATCACACAAATAGCCGAGCACGTCAAGTCAAGCGGGAGTTTCAACGCCTGTCCTTAAAGAGCTGCTTGCCGGTCCGGCAGTCTGTAGCCATCGTCCACATTTTCATTTCTCAATTACTTCATTTACGCTCTCTAGTTCACATCAAATTGTATGACTTCGGATTGAATCACTAGTGCTAGAATACTGTGCAAGAAGGATGAAGAAGAAGAAGATTCCCAGCTGGCAGCATGAACGATCGCTTGCAGCTGCACGGTTCTTCTTCCTTCGTCTGTCTCGCTTCCCGTCTCGCTTTCTCTCTCTCGGCATTCTTGGGCAAAACGCCTCGGGGCGCCGTCGGCGCCTCTCAGGCTCGCCTTCTTCTCTCTCTTTTCCCTTTCTCTCACGATTGTTTGGTTTTTTTCTTTCGTCCTTATTTCTCGATTCACGCTTCAACCATGTTTGGGTTCACAGCTTGTTCGGCATGCCTTGATGAGTGAATGCTTCCAAAGAGCAATGCAACGTCACGCTTGTAAGGCGTCAGCGGGGGGCCGCGAGAAGAGGAAAAGAGCGCTGTTATCGAAATTCTAGCCATGCCTTGATGACGTTGAATCGACAAATCATTCTTGCAGAGCCGTCGACTGCTGACTCTCTCTTGATCGAAAGATTTCTTGGAGAAGAAGAGACAAAGCAAATGGTTCTTGCTCCAAAATGTTCGCGAACAAAAAGTGAGTTCCCTGGTGAGTTGCAAGTTTCAAATGTTTATAAAAAATACTTGCCCGTAACTGGATAGTCAAGAGTCGCGTTGGGTCACCTTCAATAATGATTTCAGGAAAAGAAACTGGTGTCGGTACGGGCGGAAAGAACTTCAGCAGCGCTGAGGTGCGTTGATTTGCCTTTCAATGTGTTGCCTTCGATGTTTCAGTGGAGCATGGAGGCACCGCGGGAGGCCTGCGCCGCCCTCATCGGGCATCGTGGAGAAAAGATCAAAGCTCTGACAGTAAGTGAAACGTCCCTGGATTGGCAATCGACCGATTCAACCGTTGTATAAATGACAGACATTAGTGTGGCAGACGATTCTCGGACGCTTGAATGGTCTCATTGAGTTCGTTGTTTCTTCCAACTCGTTGCGTGTTCGGCCAAACGCCAACTGGCTGATTCTGTCATTTACAGGCGGAGACGCACACTCGCATCGCGGTGCACGACGAGGACGCGGAAGGAAAGCAACGCATCCCCATCCACGGGCAACCTGTCAATGTTGTTGAGATCACTTGCAGTCATTCTCCTAGGTTCGCCATACCAAGGCCCGAGTCGAGAAGGAAATCAACGACTATTTGACTCGCTTGCAACGAAAGGTTTATCTTCGAATTGACAATAAGACTTGACACAGAAAATTGTTGGCTCAACTGGCTGGCATTCGACAGAGACACTGACTGATTGCGGGAAGCAAAATGACAAGAAACCTACGAAGAAAGAAACAGAAACTGAAGAAGAAGAGAGACCATTCCAACCACCGGGGGCCACTCTCATGTGGGTTCCCACTCCGAGAGATCCCAAGCGATGGTACAGGCAGTCCTATAATTTTCGCGACGAGTATCAAGTTTCAAAGTGAATACAAATGAGAAACTTTGATGTTCGAGGCTATTGCAGCTGGAAAATAGGCGTAATTTATCTTTGCAAATGGCTTTCCGCCCTTCCCTGTGTAGCTTTCTTTGTTGACCCGGTTGATGCTTTGCAGATAAACTTCACGTTGTGTGACTCAAGTAGACATGCGCTGTTTTAGTTTGAGCAGTTAGCTTCTCAAATTCACACCAAAGTCTTCAAACGTTCGGCCATGATAAAGCTTTAAATTCGATCAACTTCTTGCTATTCAACAGTTTCATGATCTGCCTTAATCAGAAAGCAAAAGTGGTTTGGCAGTATAGCGGCAATCTGATTACGAGTTGGATCTTGTTCTCAGAGGTTTGAGTCGACTTCAGCATTTTTATAATCGACAAGCAGTTAGAAGTTTCGAAATCAATACAAGTGAAAACCTGTTTGCGGTCGATCGTTTCGCGGAATTTCCTCTCTCAGTTGCAACACAATCTTTGAATTTCGAAGAGAAACATATTAACGTTCAGCTTTATCGAAAGGCAAAGACGATTCCAGGATGCATAAACTCAAAACATTAGAGTTGAAATTGGTTCTCGAGATGGATCAGGATTTTCTTTCACAATACGATGAGTTCGAATGAAATCTTGAAGACGGCGATGTCCGTTGAGCACTTTCTCTGCACGTCTGTCGAGGCGAAGCCGAGTGATGCGACGAGACGTGACCAACTTCTCCAGGGCGCGACCGACGGAGGCACCGACACCCGCAGAAGCATTCCGAATGATGAGAGAGTCCAAGTTTTTCGGGACTGAAAAGCTTATCATGAAGGTGAGGACATGATTACTCACGAAGAACTCCGAGTGTCTCAAAATCTTGCGCATTGTGACCATCCATAAGAACTCGAGGAAAGAGAAGCTGATCCATTTGCTTCTGCCACTCTTCTAGATGCTCGCACATTGTTCCGGTGTCAGGATTGTTGCGGGTAGAGGAGGAGTTGGATGCGTGGTCCATGCGGCGCCTCTTTGGTTGAGGTCCTTCCATCGCTGCATGACAAAGACGCCCCTCAACGGTCACACGGCCCTGGCGCATCGAGTTGTCGTCGCAGCCACAGTTGTTGAGAGTTACAGTTTCACTAAAACAATCCAAGTGGAGACAGCAAAGAAGACTTACGAATTGTTGAGCAAATGCTTTCCATTTCGAACAACGAAAGCATCGACCCAACGGGAGGTCTGTCGAAGGGAGCCCAAGTCGTGGTTGGAGAGATACGGCAGAACCTTGGAGAGCGCGATGGACGGCAGCTGGTCGAGCATCGTTGGAAGACTATGGGATGAATCACAGGACTCGCTTTGTGAATACCGAGAAAGTGTGAAGTCACCGAGTGCGAATTGGGGACAAGTGCGAAGCGCAGATTTCACGTCGCTGGTGTCGTTTGGGGAGGTGCGATACCAGCTCTATTTCGGCAGAACTCACAACAAAGGCAGAATTATTAAAGAAATGTCTACAATCGTAATAAATACAATACAATAGGATGTGGCAGTCACCATCACCACCAAATAATCTATTGTCGAAGAGATCAAGACTGTTGCAAAGAATTGTGAACGAGAATGAAGAAGCGGAAAAGCGTTCAAACACCGGGGTCATTACGTATGTGCATCCTGACTCCAAAAGATTCCAAATGGTGAACCGGCAGTTCAGCAGGAAGTGTCGCTCGAACTGCACATAAGTACAAAATCATAACTTATGACTATCGTTATTGTCTTCTTCGGTCCATTTTTAGTAAAGCGGCACAATGAGATCAGTCTCCAGGCATCTGCAGGTTTCGAGCAGTATTCATAACAGAAGTCGTTGCAGCACGGCAATTGTTGATAGCTTTGGATCAAACTCACGCTTTTCCATTTGCCATATCCACGAACTTTAACGACATTGGACATGGTCTGGGCACTTGATCATGCTGGTATCATTCAATGGAATACACAAGAGAGAAGTTTAAGTTTATTGTCCAAAATGCGATTTCTGAGATCGAGTCCAGGCACCTGGAGGTTTCGAACGGCGCTTATACGGAAAGCCATCTCGCGGCACCATTATTCGATGTTCACGGAGTGTTTTTCTGCACAGCTTTGGACTGCAATTGGAATTCTCATTTGATTGCTTTCATTGTGAGTATTTGGCAGTTTCATGAATTGTTCTTCATGTTGAATTGTTGACCGCTTCGATAACTCATCAATGGTTCCACATCAAAAACTTCTGTGTACCGGCGTTTCAGGATCTTCCCTTTGAGTGCCCGGCTCAACCAGAACGTTGCCCGAGGCTTCCCTAGACGAGCCGAGGCGGAGAGGGCGCTAATGACTCAATGAGGGGGACGGCTGTGCTCTCTTCGAGGGCCGAGTGGCAGGCCGCAGACCCCCCCCCCCTTGCTGCTGCCGCAGCCGCCGGCGCCCTCCTTCGGCCCTCCCTGTCCGGCACACAATCGATCTCCTCCACCTCTCGCCTTCGGCCGTTCTCTTGCCTCAGATCGTTCTTACACCTTTTCTCGTCTCCGTTGTTTCAACCTTGTTTGAACTTGTTGTATTTCTAAAGTCAAAGCTGAAACATTGATTTTCCGGGGCCAATTTCGCACTTTTGCGGCTTTGTTCGAAATTGCGTGCCTGGCCAGCGTGATTTTCTCGCTTTTCCTGACGAGACGGCGGAGCTGCAAGTCCGAAGAGAAGAGAGAGAGTAGCAAAGAGAGTAGTACTAGTCTGACTCAAAGGAGGCGTCTCTCGAAGCAAAAGGAAAAGCTCAGCAGTCGAGTAGCCAGCGCTGAGAGTCACTCAAAAGCCTCGCCTTCGCGCCGCGGAGCCTCTTGCTGGACACCATTAGGAATGCATAATGCAATCGGCGAAAAATCGCCAACGCCGCTTGAGGAGCCGAGGCTGACGCGGACGGACGCTTCTTAGTTTTTACAACGAAAAGGTGTGGACACGCCTGTTGTCTGCGGTTTCAGTGTGCCTGAAACAGTTGTGGCGCGTTATCGGCGACGTTGGTCAAGTGGGTTTCACACCATAAAATGAAACTAACAATACGTATCCTTTGAAGATTTTTCTCTAAACTTTGATGGGATCCGCGGTTTTGATTTTGACGTAAATACTTTGATTGTCCTTATGATCAATGCAAGCTGGTATTGTAGTTTGTCGCACTCAATCAGATTGTGGAGTTTGCATTGACGGTTTCAGTGATCGTTTAACAAGCCCACCACCAATTTCAAAGGTTGTTTTTCAAAGGCTTTTTTGAATAGGATGTCATTTCGTTTTTGATTTGAAGTTCAATTCCGCAACACAGAACATGCGTTTACGGTTTCAACACGACTTGAAGATTTGTGCAATGGCTTTGTCGTTGATTAACTCCTGTTTTCGATTTTCCAGTAATCAGCTTGTACTTTGAAAGAAAATCACGGCACGCATTGTTTTGAGGTTTCATAGTTGACTGAAATGTTCGGATAGGGAACAACTCACAATCAGATTATTGGGTGGTGGGGTAAGTTGCTTTGGTTTTCTTCGTTGTCTAAAGTCTCAAATGAACCCGTTTCTCCTCGTGAAATGTGCTTTGAACAAGAATTCTCACGCGCATTCTACGTGAGGTTGTCGGAATCCTCTTGCGGCCTCCCCTGGCACGACAATGAGCCGCTTTCCTTCCTCCTTTTTGACGGGCAACGACGGCTTGAAATGGGAGCCGGCAAAAAGCCGGAGGAAATGAGCAAAAGCAGCCACCTCCCCCTTTCCCCTTCCACCCCCCTTTCAGGCTGTCTCGACACACTTCAGACAAGCCCCCCCCCCCGGCTGCTTTTACTGCGTCTTTCTTTCCTTCTTTTGACTGCAGCGGTAGGTGCAGAATTTCTTGGAATTTCGCCGTTTCAAAGTAAAAATGTTTTTCAAGTCCGTTTCTGTGTCTAATTTCATCAAGAATTCGGCGTATTTGTTTTGTAAACTTTCAATCTTGACGATGTTGCGAGATTGCCTTGCTGCCCATGAACTTGCTGTTACGGTCGTAAAACATCGCCAACGGCGATTCTATGCACCGCTAGTTCACGGTCTTGTGTGGGTTTTTGTCACGAAATGGAACCACAACGTCTTCTCTGCCGACACTCATCACTTCTTGCTGCCATAAAAAGGACCCGGCGACGTCTGCTGCACGTCACCCATCGCTCTCGACGTTGTCGCGCATCTGCATCTCGTTGTATATCTTCTTCCCTCTCTTTCCCTTCTCGGTCTTTTCGAGTCCCTAAGCGGCTCTCAAGAATGGACTCTGGGAGAGAGGCTCGCGAGGGAGAGGGGGAAGATGGCGATTTGATATCTCTCTCTGGCTGCCTCTTCTCTTCATCTTCTCTCTCTTCCAGTGCTTTCTTGTGTCTGGAGGCACTTCCCCTCTTTCTTCTTTACGCGAGAGCCGCCCTCCAAGTGACCACCACGGAGTGGCACTCGCGCTCGAATTTCACTCAGAATACTACGAGAAGGAGGTCCTTGTTGACACGTTTCGTATAGGCAACGAGGAATGAGACTTGCCTTGGCTAAGGCTAAGAAGGAACAAAATGTCGAGACAGCTGGTACAAAATGCCAAAAAAGTAGCCATTTCGAGCGACGAGCCGAATTTGGTATGCGGGCGACTCGAAACGGGACAGCTGGTCGCAACGAGCAGAAGAAGGAGGCAGAGATGTGAGCATGGGCTCTTTTTCCCCTCGTCCTCCCCTCATTTCTAGAGAGGGCCGCCGCCTCCTCCTCGAGAGAAGGAGATGTGGCGTGTCCCTCAGCTGTCACGGCCAGACCCCAACGTCGCGACGGCTGTCATGCGCGATAATTATACGGGCATTTCCTTTTTCTTCCTGAATGTGGGGGAAAATGTATGGTTAGAAGAGTATTTTGAGGATTTCGAAATTTACAAATTTATGGGATTGAAATTTGTCATAGAAAAGAAGAAAGATGAGAAGAGGGAGTGAAAGTGGACGAACCCGGTGATTTTGGTGGAGAGGGATGGGGATGGAGAGGGTGAAGGGGAACAAATCGGAGTACACAGGACAGGTGGCCATCTTCGCCTCACAACGCGTCCACTCTCCTCCTCCTTCATCCTCTTCGTCCTCTTTGGCTCTTGTAATGTCTTCCCAAATACAGGCATTTGACAGTTTTAAACGAGTTTCAAGTAAACAGACGTATGTTGGGCTTGTTGTCTCCAATTAGTATCCTCTCGTTATGAATTTGTTCATTGTTTGCAGGTCTGCTGATTGAGTGTGTGCTTCTACCATTTGACAGTTTCACAAACTACTCTAAAATGTCGCAAAAATTTCGTCTGCAATCCCTTCTTCATGAAGAAGATGTTTTCTTGCAAACAACCTTTCTTCCCCTTTCCAAATAGGCATTGCTCACTTGTTTACTGCGCTCTCCTGGCTCGAATATGTTTCATAGGGTGTTAGTCACGAGCGACTGTCAAAGGCCGCGCCGCCTCGCCTTCTGCCATTATCTATTCCAACGGGTGGTCTGATTCATTTCGCGGCTGCTTCTCGCCCATTTCTCTTCTTCCTTCTCCTTCCTTCTTTTAGCAGCCAGCAAGGGGAGAGCCGGGGGCAGAGTGGAGTTTCGCAACCGGCCTCGAAGGAGTCATTTTCTTTCCCCTCTCCCTTCCTCTTCTTGTTCAAGAGAGAGGGAGAGAGAGAGAAGGAAGAAGTAGCCGGTCTAATTGGTTCCTCAAAAGACGTAACGGGCAGCTCTCCCTCTCCTCGAAGACGCCCAGTCGACTTCTTCTTTTTCACGGATTATTTTTCGCTCTCGTCAAGGCGGCGGTGGAGACGCCGGAGAAAGCGGGGCGAATGTTTGAAATGGAGCAGCCGGGAGGGCCGAGGGAGGTCGGAGAAAGAGAGACTGGAGTGAAGTCGTGAGCAGAGAAAAAGTCTAGATATAAGAGTTTTTGGACACCGTGACATGGCGGATGCATGAATTTGCTAATACGATCCGAAGCTTCATCGCGTGTTGGTGGCATGACATTTTTGTCGTTTGAACTCGTCCCATTTTTAATGCTTCAAAATTTCCTCCGAAAGAGTGCAAGGATTCCACGGCTTCAAGCGTGAAATAATTTCAAGATTACTTTTTTTTGACAATAACTGTGCCAGACATCTCAGTTGAATTAGTGAGCTCATCAGCAGCAAACAAGCGCAAACCTGCATAGCAAAAAAAATGCCCATCCCTAGAAGACGCGCGCCACGCAGTGCAGAAACCGCGCGGCATATGCCTCCTTTTTTCTCGCCTCGTCTTCAGCGCGCCGCCATTCTTCTGACCGCGCGTCTCGTCGATTATGACTCCTTCTCCCTTTTTGTTTATCGTCATGCCCTCTTGGCTTTCGTCCCAGTCCCTCTCTCGAAAAGGTAAACAAAACTTTTTCCTCACCCGCCTCACCTGCAAATTCCCGCGCTTTTGCCAGGTTTGCACTTTTTCTGGCCTTTCGTCTGTTGACATGAAGCTCTTCGTCTTCTTCCTCCACTTGACTTTGCGGTTTCAACCAGGCTTATTGATTTGAAAAAGCGGAAAAGAGCAGTCTCTGACCGCTAGCTTCCCCGCTGAGGTTGTTTACAGTTCTTATCAACAGCCCGGTTGCTGACCGCTCCTCGCCACTATCGCCCTGGGCCTCTACTAGTCGTGTTTTCCGGGCTATTAAAGTCCCATCAATGATGATTTATGATTTCTGCTATTTGAGTCTCTTGCAAAGAGAGAAGAAGAAGAAATGCGCCCGAATTTTAGCCCGAAACGCGCGCGTGCGCTTTTCTGGACGAGAACGCCGCGCGCGCTCGGCCCACGGGCGAGAGAGGGGAACAGATGGGCCATCTATCATCGGTTTTGAAGGAGGAGGCGAGCGAGGGAAGAGGAGGGCCGCCTCGAGAAGCGAGGAGGCCCTTTCGGTCTTATGGACTTGACGCGCTTCTGCAGTCAAGGCTCTGCAGGCCAACTTTTTCGTATCTCCTTGCAGTAATTTTCTCCCTCAACGACTTTCAACTTCTTTGTCTAAAGACTCACTCGGCCGTTTTTTTGTTTCGTTTCCTTGAACGACCTTGGACACCCCCTCTCTCTTTTTGTCCTCGTGAAGGGAGACTCGGACTGGTTAGGAAAATGAGGCGTGCCTGGTGCATCCCCTCGTTATCTCTCTTGTTGTTCTCTCTCTTGAACAGTTGTTTTTCGAGGTCATTCAAGGGCAACCAACCTAGACCGCTCCCGCTTGTTCCATGCCCGGGTTTGTCCTCTTATTAGCCCGCTCATGTCGAAACGAGGTCGAGCATTTTCGTGTCAATCAACGAGACTATTAGCCGTGAAGGGGTAGGACGGGTCAATCCTCGAAAGGGAGAGGGAGGTAGATCAAAGGGGAACAGGAGGGGAGAGGGGAGGAGATCAACGTTGTCCGTCTATCGATTCCAAGAGATGTGTGAGGCAAGAGGGGGCAAGAGAGAGGAGGAGAGGGGATTGTTTGTGCAGTCTGCATGCGACGGCGTGGTTGGCCACTCGGGCGTCCTCTCTGATGGCGGCGCCGGCGCCATGCGAGTGGTCAAGCGGCACGCGTGTCAGCTTGGCAGTCCGAGGTTGCAAGCGCTTTACTACTTCAAAGCTTGTTTTGCTTTGCGTTTCCATCATCGCCTTGACTGCGTCAAATTTTCATCACTTTGTTTTCTTCAAACGGTCTTGTTGCGTGTCTTTCACTAGGCATTTCACGGTTGCAAGCGTATTTGATAAAAATTGTTTTCGCGCAAGAACGTTCGCTTGAGGTAGCATCGCCTTTTCGTTTGACTTGATGTGCGTCGGCTTTGTTCGTCAATTTTGTTTTGCAACAAAGCAATTCGCCGATTCAGTTGCTTAATTTCTAGATGAACTTTCTGTCCTGTTTGATTTCTTCCATTAACGTTCACCATTTTAGTGAGTACGTGCGTTCTTACCGAAAAGCGCATCCGCGACTGGTCCTCCTTCACGTATCCCGTCTCCCTTCACTACACCGTTCGATTGCGCCACCTCCCCGATACACAATGTGTGAGGAGATTTTTCACACTCCTGTCTGGGACGAGATCTTCCTCCTTCTCCCTCCCCCTCTTCCCTCTTCACTCTTCTTTCTCCACTTTACTGCCTGACAGCCGAGCCGGTCACTCGAACCTCATCCTTATTTGTTTTCTTCGTCTTTTTGTGCTGACAGGCATTTTTGAAGACTTTTGGAGCCTCTTCAACAGACTAATCTCGGTCTTCCGTTACAGGTCGCCTTCCCAGACCCGTGTAACCCGTTGGTGTTGTGTTTCACGCGACGCGGCTCCCCCTTTTGTCCGGTCGCCTAATGCACCGGGTCTCTAAGGAGCACGCCGCGCGGCAGTGGCCTGGCACGTTCTCTCCTCTCCTGATTTGCATCTGACCAGCTTATAATATATGAGAAGTGGTGGTGGCGCGCGAGGCTAAGGGCAATTAGAGCTCTCGGCGAAGGAGGCTGAAATCCCGCTCTTTCAAATGTGGCTCGGGCCGTCTCTCATCGACGACCTCTGGGATCTGGTCAGTCTGGCCGGGTTAGAGGGCATCTTCTCTTCCTCCTTCGATTAGGATTAGGCGATTACGCAAAAATGGCACAAATTAGAAGCTATTGGGAGATTGCGACTAAACATCCTTCAACAATCAAAGCTGGTAAAAGTTGAACTTGAAACACAGTCGCTGAAACTGCGACTTGCCTTTGCGTCGAAATGCCCTGTCCGTTCTTTTTTCGAGTTCAACCTCATCGCCACCATGGAAAGGGAGAAGGAAAGAGTGACCTTCTCATCGCCGATCATCACTCACAGGCCGCATTCCATTCCTTGGGTTTTCTGGCTGAGTTTCAGACAATGATTTTTGTGGGCAGGCAGTGAGAAGGGCAATCCCGCTGTGTCTTTGTGGTTTCGACAATACATGAAAGCTCTTTTATTTCTCTGTTCCAAGGACTCTTCATATTCTGTGCGCGAATTTTATTTTGATGCCTTTGTGTGGGGAAATCTTCGTTTCTAATCGTTTTTAGAGTGAACACAATTGCGTTAGAAGTTTTCTCGGTTTCATTGGTGAAACTTTACTGTCGCTCTTGAGACTCGCAGATTTTCCGGCTCTCTTTGGCATTTCGAGTTCGACGTTTTCTGTTTTCTGGCGGCGCTCTCAAAGCACGGATGTTGCATCTGTTCTGACCGCTGTCAGCAATGAAATTCCAATCTCTGCGTGTCGGCAGCGCGTCTTCTTTGTCTTCCGGCCTCATCCAAGGGAGCGGCTGCCCCTTCTCTCTTCCCTCTCTTCTCAGTGACCGCCACCCTTCTTGTCCAGAAGAGCCACGAGGCGGCCGCCGACTGACCGTGACCCGCCCCGCCATGGCCAGTCGCGGCATTCACTCTTTCCCTTTTCCTCTCCTCTTCCACCACTTCTCATATGGCTTTGTCCCATGGAGAGGTTTCGGAAACGACTGAATCTTTTTTCGGTTTCAGTCGTTGCTGAATACTTTCATCATTCGTGTCAGACATTGCGCCGGTTGTCTCTGTCTTGTTGGTTTGATATAGTGGCAAATCGGTCCAAGAAGCGTTGCCATCTTGTTTCACATCGAATCCATTACACAGTGAGTTTTACTGATCCGTTTCACTGTTTTGATTTGATGCTGCCAAAAAACGAACACTAATTCATGTCCCTGCGTCTGTTGAGCAAGAACGAGAACGCGTTAGTTCGTTGGAAATTGTTGCTATTGCCGGCGCGTTCATCGCCATTTGAGGCGCTCTTCATAGCCGGCCTTTAAGGCGCTTCTTCCGGCCCTGGCGCCGTCTCCAGCCTTCTCAGTCATACACGCACCCTCTCTCTCTATTTCTCTTTCTGTTTGCGGGGTGAGGGAGAACTGTGGTCAACGTACTCAGTTTCATTTCAATTATGGCTCTTTGGTTCTCGGTTTCATGTCCTGCTTTTCAGAAAATGGAAACATCTTATGCATTAATTTCCGTTCGGACTCCTTGTTAGGCTTTCCCTTTGTCGAAGCTTTGCGACTCATTCGTTTCACGTTCGATACTTCTAAACAAGCAATCAATTTCACACAAGAGCCTTTCGCCAATTCGCTTGCAAATCGCATAGCAGCTTCAAGTAACGTTCATTTCAGAATCTTCTGCTCTTCTCCAGTCCCTTCTTCCTTCTCTCCCTATGCCTGAGTGTGTGTGCGCGAGCGATTTACTCATGTTGTGGCCCGTCTTGGTCATGGGTCCTCTTCTCTCTCCCCCATCTGCGCCTCCTCTGAGTCATGGACCGAACGCCGCATTTCTGCCCTCTCCAAGGACTTCGTCTCTTCTCCCTTCCTCTGCCTCACACCTGAAGACCCACGCCATGAGTCTTTCTTCTTTTATGCCTTCGGAATACAAAACGAGCTTGTCAATAAGGCCAAGAGGGTTCTTGACATGGAATTCGGGGCGAAATTCCGGCGGAAGAGGCGAAAAGGAGGGGACCCTCCTTGAAGGTGTTATCAGCCGCGACCTCCAGGCGTCTCAGGCCCTTCATTGCCAAGTGTGATTGTCTCTTCTGCTCATCACACGCGGTTGGGAGGGACGCTCTTGGCACACCGCCGCCGTCGGTTCGGTTCTCTTTATGTGTTTCGCGGTTCCTATTTTGGGGCAGGGAGTTTCGCGGTTTCATGTGCGTTATCAAAACTTTTCTATTTTTTCTTCCCTAATCCGCGGTTGAAGGCGTCACGTGCTTTCCAAGAGCATTTATTTGAGTGGTGAAATTGGAGAGTTGTAAATCTCCCAAGGAAATGTCGGTTTCACGATGTCTACTAATAATTTGGCTGCTTTGTTGCTCGATCATTGTCTTCTGTAGCACTCAATTCAATATTCATTTCCCACTTTACACAGGGTTTTCAAAGAACATTGCACACCTCCCATCCTCATCGTTCTTTCGTCACTTCTTCCAGCCCCGAAGACAAGGAAAAAGCCCCGGGAACGCGCTCTCTTCTCCACAGTGTACAGCTCGATCACAACGACCACTCTCTTCTTCCCCTCTTCCCCCCTCTCAGTCTTGAAGAGGCGCGTCGAGGAAGTGTTGTGACTTCTAGGCGAGCCATCCACGTCCTGTCCTCTCTCTTCCCGCTCTTCACTCAGTGAAATCCCTCCGATTTGATGGATGGCAGCCCTCGCCCCCTTTCAGCTGTGCCGCCACGCGCCGGTCACTCCTCGCCGATCCTCGGCCTAGAAATTGTTAGCGCGCGAGAGTTTTTTGTGCTAGGAAAATTCGTGCAAATTTCCCTTCCTTCCGACCTTGGTGGGCCTCGACGCGTAGATCGCGCTAGCCAATGGAGGAGGACGGTGGACGGCCTTCGCTCCCACGTTTACGAGCCGGGCATGAGGAGAAATGATGGGAAAAGGTGGGTGGCCGCCGAGTGACCAGTCGGGTCTCTTCTGGTCATCTCCGGCTGTCTCCAAGTCTTGTCTTCCTCTTCCTCTTTTGTTGATTGAATTTGCTCTTGAGACCAGAGGTTGCTGCCTCATTGTGAGTTTCAAAAAGTTGAGGGGGCAAAAAGCGGTCCGAAGAGACGCGTCCCGCATGTCAACGAGGGGGAGAAGGCCGAGGAGGCGGCTAGTCGAGGGCCGGCCCGTATCAGCCCCTCGCATCACGTCCGACAAGGCGATCGCCGCCGCTGCCGGCCGCTCCCGACGTGGCTACTATCTCCGCGGCTTTGTACTTGGCTTCGTGCCGCCGTAGGGGGTTGAATGGGTCTCGGTTTCAAGGGAGTGGTTTGAGTGAGAGTACGATTCCTTTCGAATTACGTACAGGCGAGGATTACATTTCAAAACATGTTCAAAAATTGCTTTTCATGCGGTCGTCTGTTTCAAGGAGCGCGTGAACGATGAACGCAAAGTTGTTGACCAATGGTCGCATGTTTTGTACGTTTGAAGCGCCGCAATCTTCGTACACTTTCTCCCAATAGTTGTATGTTTCACAAAGGGCTTAAGATGCTCACTGTAATGCGAACACAATCTCGATCCCATGGTGAACCTAAAAGTTGTACTTTATTGATTCATTTGAATCTTTGCTGACATCAGGGCGTTCGATGAGAGTAACCACTTCGTGGAGAATAGTGCAAGAGACGAGCCCCGAGACAAGGCTTTTATGCGCGAGGAATGCCGGGGTGGACGGCTCGAGCTGGGCGCTCGTAAACCTCGGATGCCGCTGCTGGGAGAGAAAGCGAACACTGGTCGCTCTCGTCTTCCCTATCCTAGCAATGACATTGCCGTTTGAGACTTCCGGAAGTCGCGTTACTACAAGCTGAGAGAGATAGGAGTTTTATTGCCGACACGTAGTGGCTTCTCGTCAGATTGTGATGAAATCACTGCCGCTTGTTTCTTTGATTTACTCTCAACGACTCGACTTGTCTTCCTTCACCTGCTTTCTCGAAACTGCGACAGTATATTGCACGACAGAATTCGTCAAGCTTACTGAGAACACATTCTTGAAAACCTTTTACTATTTGACAGAGAAACACATTTGTAAAACTTGTTCCATTACGCATTTCCGCTGCAGTTCCACTTATGAATAGCGCCAAGATGGGTGATTTCTAATATCCCATCAGTGAAACCTCCACTTCCCCAGATTCTCTCTCAATCCTCGATTTTCATGGCTTTGTGACGCGCGTCTTCCTCATGCTCATTAGCGATTTTCGGCTCGAATCCCCGCCGTTGGAATGGCTCTTTGTCGTGTTGTCTCCATCGTGCTCCCTCAGACATTCCTGTTCCCCCTCTTTCTCTCTCTTCCTCCTCTTCAACGCATTTCCTTGGTCCGTCTAGCCTTCACCACAAATCATCGCCGGCCTTGTTTCGATGACGGGGCAGCTCATGTCTCGCTCGCGAATTCTTTCTCTAAAACGTCAAATCCGGACTTCACATGGGAGATTGAGAGAGAAGGAAGAAGATAGAGCGCGACCTATACAAGGTCTTAGCACCCTCGCACAGAGAGAGCAAAAGGATTACCCCTCCTTGCTAGTGGCTGTGGTTAGAAATAAATCGATTCAGTGGTCGGGAGAGGGGAGTAGTGCCGGTTAATGAAATTGCAATTATGGTCACAGGTCGTCAATGCAAGAGGGGGAACCGGTCTCGAAGGGAGATGCCGGGAGCGGGCGGCGTCTTCATCGTTTGTCGGGAGAGTTTCTTGGAGCCTTTTGTTTTTCGTCCACCTCACTCCGTCTCCGTCTCGCCTCCGTCTCGGGAGAGAGCTGAAAGAGGAGACCGTTTCGCACCAGTGGAGGAGGAGGAGGAGGAGGCGAGAGCGCCTCTCTTGAGAGCTCGCGCATCTTCCCTCTTTGGTAGTATGATAGATGGTGGGTGTAGCGGTTTCAAGTTGATCTGTTAATGCCCTTGACCGGCCACTAATGATCTTGCTTTCACGCACGCCAAATTCACTCGGATTTTAGCTATCGTAAGAAAAATGTTGCAGTTGTTTCCCAGTGCGCCATTTTCACACGAAAATGCTTATGTGAAGAGTTTGCCTTGTGATTCGACGTCGACGAAAATACTCTTTCCATCGCTAAGCTTTGGTCTCGATGTCTTCTTCTTTGGCAACGATCCCATGAATTGCGTGTTTCAATACGTGTTCTTATTGAACTTTTCATGCATTTCGCGATGCGATCGAAAGTCACGTCGAAGAGAAATCAAACCACAAGTTGCAGAAAGGAAACGAAGGTGGAGGATGCCGGGCGACGTGGACCTCTCGCGACTTTCGGCAGAGGTCCGCGAGCAGCTCGCGCTCCTCGAGTTAGAGCTTTCCGAGGGCGATATCACCGAGAAGGGCTACATGAAGAAGCGGGCCCTCCTTCTCGGACCCTTCGTCAGCGGTTGGTTTGCCGTTTCTTTCTTGGGCATCTGGGCCCTTTGGGGAATACCATTACTAAACGGTGACGAGGACTTCTTTTCAGGAACACCGAAGAGCGCAGCTGCAGCTCCATCGACGCCGAGCGCCGTGGCGGCACCTAGTCCGAGCACAAAAGCACGCCGACGCAACCAACGACGCTACACACGTGACGAGTCACGATTCCATTCGGGTGAGTGAGAGTCGGGGCTGATTTGTTGGAACGTACGCTGATTGACCACATGCGACCCTTCAAAAAGACTCACTTGTCAGAGGAGCATTTTGACGTACGTCATAGAGAACAAACAAAAGAAGAAACCATACTGTCTCACTTAGTGCTTTCTTTACAATGCCAATGAAACAAAGATCCGCGAATAAGTCGCATAGCAATTGACGGCCTCATCCTGTACACCTCGTTTATTGAATGTGAACAAACATACCAGACGTTCCTTGTATTGCTAGCATTGCTTACCCAGGTTAATATACGCGTCGTGAAACATCGAGCACATCAATTTCTTTGTTATTACAGAGATTCGAGCTGAAGCCGTACAAGCCGCACTGGCCGAGTTCGGTCGTGGTCCGGCTCAGGAGCAGCGTCTTCTCGCGCCCATCAAACGTCGTGGCACGGAGCGCTCTCAAAACGCAGCCGTCGCTTCCGGTACGCTCTTTCAGCCTCTCTTTTTCTCTTTTATGAGTAAACTCGGGCAGACTGAATAGGTTTTGCGGCTGGCCATTGTGAAGAACGCATTTTCCTTTGCGCCTTGCCTTGGTGAAGGGGGTAAGAGAAAGAAAACAGATCGCCTTCTTTCATCTCTGCGTATTTTTTGCCCGACGCTCGCTAACTGAATGACTTCCTTGGGCCAACATTTGGAGACGATTAATGCTTCTCTCTAGAGAGAAGAGGGAAAGAGGGAGAAAAGCTGTGAGACTAACGATGGCCGCCCCACGATGCCGTTTTGCTGCCTCCACGTTGAGGAGGAGACGGAGAGAAAGGAGTGTAAAAGAGAGGGCCACCGGCCGACGGCCGCAGAGGACCGACTGGTGTGGTGCCCGGAAGAAAAACCAACTCCCCCCGACCTCTAACCCCTTCTCTGACTGCCCATCGCCACCACAAGTGTCCCTCCCTTTCCACCCCGTTCCCCCACCGACCAGTCGTCCTCACGTAAACCCGTGACTAGTGCGTTTCACTCCTCCACAACACGGGTCATTTGACTATTCCACTCGTCCCATGCACATATCGACTATCACACATTTCATTGGTGAGTGAGCGATTTCAAAACTTTGATTAGTACTGAGGAACGTTTTGAGTATCAATCACACTTGATTCACTCGGCAAAAATTTCACTTGCTCAGTTTGACTGCCGATAATGAATTGCAAACGTTATGTAGTTAGAGGTTTCAATCTTAGTGTAACTGGAGGAATTAGAAGGAGTTGACAGTGACATGCTTGAGCCACCCGGTTGATTGTGAGAAGCGAATAAGTTTCACCACGGTAAATTATCGCCTTGCTTTATGAAGCCATATTTACAGGCGCTGTCGAGGCTTCCTTTTCAAAAACCAATTCTCCCTTCAATGTCTTCGAATATGAAGTCTCAACTACAGTCTTATCTTCTCTCAAAGGGGATAGAATCCTGACTAACGCTATTTCTCGGGCTTTTCCCACGCCTTGAATCATTTCTTCCCTTTCCCTTCACCCCTCACTCACGGCGTTCCGATTTTGCGCGGCGGCTCGTCAAAGTCGTCTCGGACGCTCGCCTTTCCGTGAACAAGCCTCAACGGACGGAACGAGAGCGGCGGGCGAGTAAATTCCCCCTTTCGGACTGCTCACGACGACTCGGCCGCGCATGAGTGAGCTTTCCTTCTCTCCTCTCTCAGCCTCTCGCTTACGCTTACGCTTTTCTCATGCTCGCTATAGTCGGAAGTGCTTTGCCTGAAACGTAGGCCAACCAGGGAAATCCCTTTGGTTGACCGGAAATGACCAGCGTGGTCTTTTGCATTTGAAAGCGTGCAAAATGTGCGCAAGCGTTTTGAAAAGCCCCCGAGGCCACTGAGGGGAAGGGGGGAGGGGGTTGATGTGGTGGTGGGGGAAGGCTTTTATTGCGTCGGGAAGCTGAAGACTGAATGGCCAAGCGGGAAGGGTCTTTACGTCCCGATGCGCCCCGCCACACCTACCCCTCCTTCTCCTCCTGCTCCTCCTGTCGCACTTCTTCATCTCACTTTTCGTTCGACGATAAAGTCCTATTGCTCAGTGGATCTTCCTTCAGTTGAGTGGAGAAGTCGGACTAAAGTCGGTTGAGTCCTCGCGGACAAAGGAGGAAGAGAGTTTTACCCTTTCTCGCTCCTCTCTCTTGAGTAGTCACGAAAGAGAGTTTTCTCCATGGTCGCCTTCTCCGTTTTCGGCCGCAGTTGTCGTCGTCTTCGGAGGAGAAGGAGGAGGGATAATCGAGTTCAGTACGAGTTCTCCCTTGTCCACCCCGCCGGAGCCGAGTCTTCTCTCTCTCTCTCTCGCGTTGCTACTCCTGAATGTCTCCGTGTTTAGTTGGTGTCTTGTCTAGTTGAGAGGCTTCTACCCTGTTTCGGAAAAATCTGTAGATCTCCTGTGCGGAATTGAGCACCACACTTCGACAGTGGTTTAGTTTGGATCGTTCATGAAACATTCAAGTCGAAGCTAATTTCTACCTTTCTGCGAGTAAGTGTTCAGTACAACAATTGCACGGGCGAGAATTCGTTGATTGTCGAGCCAAAATGCATCGACTAATAAGTTCTCTCTGAAACCGACAACAGCACCACTCATCTCAATCTCTTGTCCTCCCTCCTCGTTCACTCATCGCATTGTTGTTCCTGCTGTGATGTTGTCGCCTCGGCGAGAGCCGGCGGGGCGGCCAGCCGGCCGATGGCCGAAAGGCTCGCCTCAATTATCGAGCATTCGCGCGTTCTGGTCTCCTCTCTCTTCCTCTCTCTCTCCTTCCTCGGGACGTCGCAAATTACCTCAAGTCCCGAACACCCCCAAAGAGAGAGGGGGCAGCACCACTTGCATGCATCGCCGACTCTCGGTCCTCCTCCTCTTCCACGCCTCGGGGGTCTTCCCCTTGGACCCTCTTGGAAGGCGTCCCCTCCCGTCCATCAGAAGGGCCAATGTTCCCTCGTCCTCTCCTTCCCCTTTGACATGTATCAAATGCGCGTGTGTTCCATTCCAAGTCAAGAGCACTTCTCTTCTCGTCTTCTGTCTTCTGTCTCCTAGCTGAGTTTTTCCCGCGGGACTCCACTTTCAAGAGAGAGAAGAAGAGGGAAGAGAGTTGCAATCGGACAAGCGTATCTCGACCCTTCCGAGTCTTGCGAAACACGTAGTACGAGAGGAGTTTTCTTCAAGCGAGGAAATTCAATGAGGCTGTTGTTGGTTTCTACGTGAGTACATAACGCAAGAGAAACTTTCTGCCATTAGTCTCTGCATGTCCTCTCGTAGAAATAAACGGGTCAGTTTCGACTAAAATTTATCTGGAGGACACTATTCAGGAAGACAATTGTCGGTCTCATTTGGGACTTCATAATTTTTGTTGCGTCAACAGTGACTGGTTACTTTTGCTCAATTGCCCTGATGTAGGTATTTAGCTTCAGGAAACGATAACTTGCGTCCGTGCGGAAATGGTTTGACAAATACGGAAGGGGCGGCCGAGCACCGATTTGTGAGGGGGCAATGGAGGGTTGACTTATTGCCCAACATGAGTGCCTCCTGTGTTTGTACTGACTGGGAGTGGAGCGGGGGTCGTTTCAAGGGTTGGACAAGGGGGAGAGCGGTCGAAAGGCTGAAATGCAGGGCATCGAGCGCTGCAAATTGTCTCCCAAGATGGTGGTCCTTCTCTCCGCCGCCCCTCTTGTCTGTTTGTATACACGCCTTCTTCTATGAGGAGAAGGAGGAGAAGGCGGACGAGGAGCAGACGGCGACAGCACCCTCTCTGAAGTGGCAAGAAGAGGGAAGAAGAAGGAGGAGAAGGGACAAGAGGTCATGCAGTCTCTAGACTCCCCTCTTTCTCTTCAAGTCGCCGGCAGTTCCCCGTTTTAACTTCTTTTTCGACTTGTCTTGTGACTGCTGGACGATTTGTCAGAAATGTGTGAGAGATGAGGCGAAAGAAAAATGGGCTTGAGTCGAGGGAGTTCCGGGTGTCCAAAGTGTTCGGTGTTCTTTTGAAAGAGTCTTCAAGAGGAACTTGATATTGGTCAGAATGGTTTCTTCTGCTAATGAGATAGCTTTGAAACCAACAGATTATCTATGACCAAATATCAAGCGAACTTGTGACCTGAGGTTCGTTGTTTTTCAACTGAAAGAGTCTCGGCATGATCGCAATTTTTGAACTTGGTACGCTTATGGGAAAATCTTGAAACCGCATTTCATCTTTGCGCAGCAAAACACATCCAATGCTGAATTCCATTTTCACTTTCATTCACCAAACCTCTGAAACATACACGTCAAGGGTTCTCGCGCGTTCTCGTTCTCGATCCTCGTCCCAGAGCTTCCCGCCTCTCCCCACCCAGTTGTGTGTTTATTTGCTGTTCGGCAACATTTCTCTTCTCTCTTCTCAGCTGCTCGAGGCGGCGCCGCCGCGGTGAGGCGATTGAACACCCGGCGCTTGGCTCAAGGCGAGACGCCTTCGAAAAGCGCCGCCGCCTCGCCTCTAACGACTGCCTGGAACGAGGCGAAGAAAATTGCAACCTTCACCGCGTTCTTTTTTGCTCCTTTGCCATTTCTTCACACTCAAGTCTCTTTGAGCTTCTTTCCCTGCCGACGAGACGCGAGAGGCGAAAGCAGTCATTTGTTGTGCCTAATGGCCGATGTCGACGTCGACGCCGTCGCTGGCTGGGCGCTGGGCAACCACCTCAACGAGGTGTAAACCGGTCGCAGATACGTTTCGCGCGCCATCTGTCTGCAGGCGGTGGGAGGCTATGCAGCGCGAGGAGGAGGGTGAATGGCTACTATGCCCTCGGAGGAGGACGCGGCTCGGGTTTCGCGCATTCTTCGGCTTCTACGGGGAGGAGGTGGCCTGTTGTGGCGTTCTCGCCTCAAGTGGAAAGTCTCGGTTTCGAGGAATTGGGATTCGAAGTTTCAAGGGATTCTTTTTTAGTCGGAGGTCTCAAGGTCTTCAATGATTTCGTCTTTTATTTCAAACAAATCAACAACTTTTGAGAGCTTGGATAACCTTCTTTCTTCGAATTGAGCTTTTGCACTCCTCGGTTTCTGACTTTCTATTTGAAGACCACGATTGCGCTATTGGACAATGTTTCCTTGCTTCGTGCATATTTTTCATTCAAAATCATCAAAGTTCACCTTGTTCATTCTTGCCTTCCTCTATGTGTTCTCCCCCTTCACATTCCATTCGCAGCTCTAGCACGCTCCATCGCATCGCCGGGGCGTTTTTGATCTCTTCGGCTCAAAGGCGAGGCGCCTCAGCGTGGAATCCAGTTTCCGACAATTTGCTTCACTTACGCGCTTCCTCTCTCCCCTCACAGGAGCTTCCACCACAATTTTGTCGTCCTCCTCGTCGTCCTCCACAATTGTGTTCGTCGTGCATTGCTGTGAATTGAACTGGTCTCCCTCTCTCTTCTCTCCTGTCAGTCGGGAATTTTGCCCTACTCGACACTTTTTTGGAAGTTCCAGAGTGCTCACCGTAAACCGACGAGTTTCCTGTCTTGCCGAACGTGAACGATGAGTCATTCCTTGAAGTTGACTTCGCTTTTGAGGAGAATCAACGCGTCTCATACTGACAAGCTATGCATTCTTGAAACATTCGTTGAAGCTGAATCTTAGAAGTTATCAACGAGTCCAGCTATGATGAAATACGCAAATTCCGCCGACTATTGAGAAGTTTTGAAATCTCGAAATATTAGATTCCATTGAAACAGATAACTGATCACGAGTGAAATGAAAACATTCGGAGACACGCGAAACGTCATGTGAGCGTAATCCCGAGATTCTTTCTCTCATCAGCTCTTCTGTACTCTCTCTCTCCCTCCCTCCTCCTCCTCCCTCGCCGCCCCCAACCTCAACCCCCGTCGATAAGCTTTTTCTCCATCATGTCTCGACCTCCTCACCCCATTGACGACCCCCCGCTGACCACAGCGTTTTGAAGAAGAACCCTCTCATCGTGGGGTTCGTTTTGAAGTAGCCGTGTCCCGTCGCCTGTTTGCATTGCACTTTTTCGGTTTTCGTCGTTTTGTGCACTTGTCTGTTTCTTCCGCTTCTCTTCTTTGGCTCTTAGTTTTGTTGTTGCTGCCGTGACTTCGACGGACTCCTTCACTAATCTTCAAGTTGAATCATGACAATTGCCCGTAACTTCAACGAAAAGCCTCCACCGAACTCACAGTATTGACAATTGGACCGTCTAAACGAAAAACCTGAGAAAAGCCCTTCCGGTTTCATTTACCCACGCCGCCTTCTCTCTTGCCTTCACATTCTTGCTTTCTCCTTCTCCTCCACTGTTCGCGGGTCCAGGCGGGGTGTGCTCTCTGCCTGGAAGAGGGAGGAAAAGATGGAAAAAGCGCGAGAGAAAGCGCCCAACCGCTTCGTGATCCTTTCCCTTGCGGCGAGCGGTGGACGATCGTTTTTGTGTTTGCCGCTGGCTGCAGGGGGAGAAATTTCCACCTGAGTCCTGCCTCTCCCTCTTCCTTCCTTCTTCTTTCTTGAGTAGTCATGAGAAGCGTGAGACAACTAGTATTGTAAAATCGTTTTTCATCATTCTTTAGAATCTCCTTTCTGTCCCTTCTCCTTCCCTTCCGCTCAATGAGTAATAGTGGAACACAATGATTCAGACCCCCTTGACAGCCGCATCTTCCTCCCGCGCCCCGCCGCTTCGCTCTCCGCCTTGGCCTAAATTTCTCATCTTTCTACTTTTTCTCCACCTTCATCGAGTCAAATCTCTCTGTGTCTTGTGTCTCTAGTCTGCGGGAAGGAAATATTATGAGGACAAGACTGTCGAGAAGATTAAAAGCCGATTTTGTGGGGCTTCTTCGCTATCGAGACAGGGCGAATTAGTGCGGGAGCGACAGCGCTTCCGCCTAAAGGAGGAGCGAGTGACCCGGTCGCCGATAGGTTTCACCCTCAGTCCGCGAGGCAAGAGCGACGAGACAGGAGAGGGCAGGCGGGCGGTGTTGACGAGGAAGGCAGCGGACGGGTCATGCACCAGTTAATCGGTGAGAGGGGAGACCCGCAAGAGGGAGGAGAGGCAGGCGACCGGTCTGCGCGGCGCCGCCCGCCCCACAGCCACGAGGAGGGCCCCCCGACGCGGCGAGCCGTGTGTCGGAAGACGAGGACGTGCCGGGGCATTCCATCCCACTCTCTTTCTCCTCGTCGACGCCTATTTAACGCCTGTCCGGTCCGATCTGGCCCTAGAGGGGAATTCTGAAATTACGCGTGAAGGCAATGGTGCGACAGTTCGATTGCGTTCTGATGCCTGTTGAGTGGCAAGTTGCTCTGAATGAAATTGCGTCTTTCGTCACCGTTCGCTTTTAACCCCCGATTGTATATACCCCCCGACGGTATCCCCCGACCCCCCGACGGTATCAAAACTGTCGCTGGCGCCAGAAAAACTGTTCTCGGCGCCAGGGGGCCCCAATTTTTTATATATGAACTGGTTCCCCTAATTGTATGAAATTCAGTTAACCCGGAGTGGCGACGCCGAACCTGGTTCCCCTAATTGTATGAAATTCAGTTACTCCGGACTGGCGACGCCGAACCTGGCTCCCCTAATTGTATGAAATTCAGTCACTCCGGTACTGTATCATATAATCTGCTTCCCCCCATAGTGTCAGGTTTTCATGGAACTGTCAAAATCGCGATTCAGTCGTCTGGTATAATTTAAGCGGGGGGGGGGGGCGACTTCTACTTGAAACGGATGAGTCCAAATATTCTGATGTCCTGACATGCATCATTTTCCTTTCCAAATTTCGGCGCGTTCAACTGTGAGATTCTTCTTTCGACATTGCGCCAGGCTCATAATTGCCAGCAAAGCCGCGCAGTGAAACTCATCTGGTTCACAATGTGAAGGCGAAACCACCGAAACAGCAAATTCCAGCGATGGTCTAATTTCATACCTCCTCCGTGAAACAAATCGTTCAACTTCCGAACCCATCAATTACTGACTTCCCATTCTTCTTGCTTACAAATTTGACATGTGAAACTGCAATCTCATTATCTTCGCCGTTGATCGAGCGCTTTTCCAAAGCTAGCCTTTTCACAAACTTCTGAATCGTATCATTCGCTCCTCCATGCAACTTGCTTGTTCTCTTCCCACACTCTCCCGCCTCGGCCAATAATTCTCCTTGACCACCGGTGTTCTAGCAGCTGCTGCCGCCCAGCTCAAGGGAAGTCTCATTTTCCTGCGGAGGCGGGCGAAGAAATTTCCCAATGCCTCCCCCTCTCCCCTTCTCTCCTTCTGTCTCCGCCTTGATCGGGTCAAGTTCGTAAACCCGGCGGCCTGTTTCTTTCTTCCATCTTCGCTCTCCTTGTCGAGTTCAACTTTTTTGCCGCTCTGTGAAGCCTCTGAATTGAGACTTCAGACCCGGGAAGTCTGTTCAATTCGAGGCTTCTTTGTTCCAAATCCACACGTCTTCTGTCACTTTGTAGGACTCTCCAGGGGAAGACAAAGTGAGCTCCAGGAGCGAATCCGCGATAGATCTTTCTTTCTCAACTGAGAGAAGGGGAAGAAGAGAAGAAGATGAGGAGACTGCGCGGAGGCTTACACTAAAGGGGGAATCCTTTGATATCACAAGGCCTCCCCTTCTCCTCCCTCCCTTTTTCTTCGTCTTTCTTCCCGTTCTTCCTCCGGTCTCCCGTTGTAAAACGTGTGTCACTGGTGTTTTCTGCAGTGGTGGTGCTGTTCCGGGGCTGTTCTCGGCGTTGTCGACACTGGGTCGGGATTGATAGTCCCCCGGCCCTCCTCGGGGAGGTCCTGAGTGCACTTCTCTTTTTTTGTTGGTTCATTTAGTCCGTGTCGACAGACAGTCGCCTCTTTACCCTCATTTATAGTCGACCTGTTCGGGTCTTCGCTTCGACCTAAAATCCTCCATCCTCAGTTGTTAGTCGAAGAAACTTGGCCTTGATTCCCTCGAACACAAGTTTGTCGTAGTCTTTCCGGTAACGCGTCAAGAACTTGGTTTATTCAAGAATTTTCTCAGACCGACAAGGGAGGACGAGGAGTGGCAGCAGGAAGAGGGAGCGATTGAAAGGAAAGAAGAAAAGACCTCGAGGAGGTGGTGGAGAGGGTGTGAACTGCCATTGGAGAGGGAGAGAGGGGACAGCAACCAGTTCTGTTCTCAGTCATCGACAACCTTCCATCGTCCTCAGGGAGCCCTTGGTGGAAAAGGAGAGGAGTACTCGGGGCTCCCCTCAAGCGAGGAGAGACGCCATCTGCCCCCTTCTGGCTCTTCCTTCTGTCTCAGTCTGGGGAGATCCAGGCCTCGAGCACCTTGCAACCTGTCACCGGCGATTTTCGTCATTTTCCATGATTGCTCGGAGGTTTCAAGGTCGCATTATCTGCATTGTAGTGGATCCGTGGCAGTACAGGTTGAGCATCTTCTTTTAGGCCACTATAATCTTAAGTTTAAAATGGGGTAGCTCTCTGTTTCACACACTCCTGAAATCGCAACTTTATTTTGAGCGTTCGATACTTGATTGATAAAGCCGCCAAAATCTTGAAGCAGAGTCGCACCTGATGCACACTCTTTGATACAAATAGGTTTCTCGGACTTGGTCTTCTCGATTGAACATTTGTTCAGCGATCTCCGCTGCATTCCAAGCATTGTTATCACCGTTTCTAAATCGCAGTTTCTGCAGCAGATTTTTCTCGCGGCTAGTATCATAACCGGTTGTGGAAGACTTTATCACTGTCTTAACGTTTGACTCATTCCAGATAACGATTCTTGTTTTGAGGTCTGAGTTTCATTGATTTCTCTTGTTTTATAATTAGAAAGTGCCAATTGCTATTTCCGCGAATCGTGCCGTCCTCCAGTTGACGCATTGACCTCGGAATGTCTCCAGCTTTTCACCTGGCGCGTCCCACGGGGGAATGGAGTCGCCGGAGGCGCTCACCACGCTCGACTCGCTGGCCTCGTTGGCGGCCTTGCGCTGTCCGCGGCTGCTCGCTGGTCGTGACGACAATGGCGCCCCGATGTCGGCCCTTCGCCAGTATCGCCAACTCATGCGCTACTCCGGATGCTGTGAGAACCCCGTTTCAGAGGGTTTACTAGAAATGAGAAAGCAAACTTTCAATGTTACCGACTCTTTGGACATTTCCTGAATTCCTCAATGCATCCGCTGAAACCATAAACGTCGGTGGCTTAGGGAAAATTATTATAATGTTGAGTGATGGTTGTGAGAGGAGGAGGGATTTGACCTTCTCTCCCTCTCTCCTTCCCGTCATTTGACCAACGCGACGAGCGGGTCGCCGAGGCAGCGCCCTAATCCTCGGTCGCGACGTCGGCCGCCGGGTGAAACATCAACTCGATGTTCGGTGTATTATTGAATGGGTGGAAACAACAAGAGACAGAGGGGCTCTTCAGACTTTTCACGTTTCGAGAATTCAAGACAAAGTGGAAGAAATGAAAAAAAAATGAAACGGGAAAAGAGGGTTGAAGAATACTTGAGGAAAGAAGTTACGGTAACGTTGTCATTGCAGACAGTTCCTCGGAGGACGAGGACAGCCTCTTCGGGAGCAGCGAGAGGAAACGAGGACCGAGAGTGCTTCGAGAGAGTCGATCACATCTTCATCGCGCGAATGGCAACGGTTAGTTTTTCATCACATTTCAATCCAAAAGAATGGAGGCGACGAACAATCAGCGCCTTCAAGAAAGGGAACGTTATGTGTCTTCGCTGAAACAGTCAAAAGATCAAATGCACTTTTCTGAAAACAAATTGTATATTCTGATCACCGCGATGCGAACGGTGCAAATCTTGAAATCGACATCTCAATTGGAGCTGAAACTGACAAGTGATGTTACAACCGATCAAGAAAACGAGTATTGTAGGCGTTCACGCTGAACGAGGCTCGTCGTCTGGCCGAGGCAGCGGCGTCGGCGTGGCGCCCGACGTAACGGGCAGTAGCGCGGCCGCCGAGGTCCTCATGCGGCGCGCCCATGACCAGGAGACGCGACAGAAGAAGGTAATCGCAAAAACGATTTCAAACACTCCACAACACCCCCAGTAATGGCAATCGCACTATGTTTTCTTTCATGAGAAGCCCGTGAAACATGGTTTTTCAAAATGCGGCGATTCAGCGAGGCTCCGATTGACAAGCAGCTGAGCAAATTCCGCTATGCTTCCCTCCTGAAATGGACAAGCACAATCGAAATTTTGCAGCGTGAAGCGGACTACCAACAGAACGGCCATCGTGCTTCAAGGATCATCAACGGCAACGCCGCAGCCATCATCCTCCCTCACTCCGAGTCCTTCGCCTCGACGCCGTCACCGCAGCCAATGCGACAGGTTCGTCTCCTTCCAAAGCACTTCCTGCTCGTCTCTTTGTCTTTTTTCTTCTTCTTGAAGGAATTCGCTATTTGATGGGCTTCCATGATTCACAGAAGAAAGAAGGAGAAGTGAAGAAGGAAGGAAATGGTTTCAGACGACGATCGTGGGCGACGGCGAAGCGGAGTACGCCAACACAAGGATCGAGGACCGGCAGTCGATCGTTGTCACGAATCCCGACTATCAGAACGCCATCATGCGTGAGTCGCATTTCATTTTTTTCCCTTCGCAACGCCCCGGAGTAGTGAATGCGCGTAAATCGGAACCTATTGAAGAAATTGTGAAACCGCGCCAATTCTGAAACCATTCTGGCTCAATTGTTTCCCATCCACAATCCCACCTGCCTATTGGCCGGAGAATGCTCAGAACCTATTCAAATAAGGGTGAAACCGAAGTGTAATTTCGTGGAATTGTCATTGTTGCTCTCGACGAAAGTGTTGGTTTTCGATGTTCAAAGACATAGTGGGAAACTTTTTGCAGTCTCGCATTTCGACGATCCATCGCTTTCCTACCTTTAGTAAGAATGAATAGCAGCCGCTGTAACAAACTTCAATTTCACAAGAATCATTGGCTCAAATTATCGAACCCGAACTCTTCTTCCTTCCACGATCGGCCTTCGGTCGATGGAAGGGGGTCTCGGCCCTGGTGGTGTCACTCGTTCGCCGGCCCTTCCTCGGCGTCCCACAGCGAGTCGCCCCTCACAGTCTCCCCTCTGACATGACGCGACTTGACAATTCGATGACCGCGGTGGCGGCGAGCGTTTTTTGACGTCTCCTCCGCTCAGAGTCTGACCAGGAAGCCCGCTGTCAGTCTCTCATCGCACCGCGACCACCAAGGGGAAACTCTTCAGTTTGAAGTGTAAAACAGCTTTTGACGAGACTGAGGTTTCAAGGCGGGAATATAGTCTGATGAAAATTTTGAAGACGATTGGCGGCAGCCGTTTATCAGTTGATTGTTATGGTAGCGATACCTTTGGAAGCTGTGCCTATCGTCGACTTTGTGGTTTCAAGCCGCTGGGATAAGTAGCATTCAACACAACGTTCAGTGACTGGTGGAAGCGTCAACGGTTTCAAAGGCACATTCAATAGTCTGATGGTCCGAGAGGACGATCACAGGAAATTGGGGAATCGCAATACAGGGTGCGACAATTTGAGGTTTCAAGATCTGAGTATAACAAAAGACAGCAAATCGTGCAATTACATCACCGATTTCAACCTTCGTTTTCAGCCCTGAAACCAGCGAAGGTCTCTTTGAAGATTCAGCAGCTGTTGATGTCGCTTCAGGTCCGTTCTTTATCTTTCTTTTTTCGGCGGTTTCCCCCTTCTTCGAGTCGTGCTTAAATGGAAATCTGACCCTCGCAATGGCTCTTTCGGCCCCCCTATGGGAGACCCAACGAAGCTTTTTCTCACCCGGGTTGGTCGCCCTTCGTCGTCGTCGTCGGGGAGGGGTCTTCAGCTTCTTCTTCTGAACCTCCATCAGCTTCTTCTTCTTCTCACTGCGACGGCCACGCTTCGCGACTTAGCCGACCCGCTTAGACCCGCTGCTGCTTCTGCTGCTGCCGCTCCCCACAGCGACGCCCCGACGATCCCCCTCGCGACCCGGGTCTATTTGGATAGTTTTCCTTTGCGTCCTTCTCGTCGCGCGCCCTTAGCTCGCTCTTCTGAGATTAGTTTGTTTATAAATTATGTCCCACTTGGTGGTGGTTGAGAGGGGGAGACTGGTCAACACGGCGTAAAGTGTATTCACTTCTTCTTCTTTTCCTTGCTGTTCTGTTTCGTTTAAAAGACGTCACGAAAGACCTTGCAAGAGTTGAAACTGCGAAGAGTCTCCCTCAACAAGTGAGACAATTGAACAATTTCAACGAAAACTGAAGAAGCCTCAGGAGACAACAGGCGACGCTTCTTCTTGCACTTGTGACCTGTTGCTTCACATCGGCGCTTCGACCTCCTTCTCAAGTTTCAAGCCTCGGAGAGACTCCGAGGCAGCTGCCAAGAAAGCCCCCGGTCGGCGGAGAAGAAAGAGAACGGGGTGAGGAGGGCAAGAAGATGAAGGGAGAACAGGAGAAGGCATGCGGGGAATCCTTGATTGAAGAACGAGATCAGCTGTCGAAGAGGAGGTCGCCCACGTTCCGGTTGGTCGCCTTGAAGGTTCGACCTCTCTCCCTCTCCAAGGAGGCAGTTGCTCTTGTAACTGGAGATTGATGTGGTCGAAGAAGATGAATCAGGCCAAGTGTTGAACAAGACAAAGAGTTCAAAGGAAGATCTCTCCTCGAGGACGCGACGTAACTGACCTTTGTCCTTGAGGGCAGAAGCGCCTCTGCAAGTTGAGAAGAAGGAGAAGGAGAAGGTGCAATCCGAGGAGGAGAGAAGTCCTTTCAAAACCATCGGAGACCTGTTCAAAAGTTCGAGCACTGCGCCTGCAAGAACTACATACAAAGAAGAAACCGGAAACTTTTGACGACGTGGCATTTTTCAGTCTCAAAATGTGGCAACTGACATCCAGACATTCCTATGTTGCAGAGGGTTTACATAAGAGTTAGTCGGTTGGACACAACATTAGTCGCTCGTATGCCGGGGATGATTTTATAACGTGAGCATCGGATGGCTTGGATGTTTCATCAGACCAATATATTCGACGAAAATGACGGAGGGCGCTACTCCGTTGACGGTCACGCTAATAGTACCGAGACGAATTGCTTTGGCCAGTCGTTCCTAAACCCCCAAATGAAAATCGAAATGTGTTTCTGCAAAAGCCCATGTTGTAATGCTGCTTTTCCTGATCAGTGTTGTCTTCATCTCAACCTGTCCTTTGGTCGTTTTCATCTCTCTTCACTCACTCATAGCAAAAGGGTGCCGCCAGTCTCGAGGTGTCAATGCGCGGCGGCTTCTCGTCGCCTTCGCACCCTGACAGTCGCCTCCTCGCCTGAGGGGCCACATGAGTCTCCCCCTCTCTTGCTGAGACAGCAACTGCTCCTCTTCTTCTCTCACTCAACACAACGAGCAACAATCGTTAGCGCGCGCATTTTGTGGCGTCTCGGCCTGTGGTCACAGAGAGAAAGATGAATGAAGAAAACATTGGCCATCAATTTGAGCCCAAGTCCGAGCTGGAGGCAAAATGACCACGGAAACACGGTGTTTTGAGGAAGGAATGAGGAAGTTCCTCCGCCGTCTCTTGCTCGACTACGAACAGCTTGTCGTTGATGACAAGGTCTGTCATTCGCCACCCCGTCGCGGATGTGTTACACTTCTTCCTCTTCGTATCAGACAGCTCGTCATCGAAGAGATATGAGAACAATGAATGGCTTATTCTTGTCACATCGCCGTTTCCTGTGGGAAATATCAGGCGATCTGTTTTATATCAGCGATTTCGTCTCTTTGTTGCGAGAAAAAAGCCATGCACAGCTCTGCTGTTTCTTCGCGAAAACAATACCTGAAATGGAATCGCTTTGCATTCTTGTCGCTGGATGTCTCGTTGAAAATGAAGAATCATCGTTATTCGCAGTATTCCCATCTCTGATATCACTCACAGCGCTAGGTCACAAAAACGACGAGTCTAGGTCACATCATCTCCCCCAATCGTTGTTTTCTTATTTATCCGGCGACCGGCGCGCGTCGATCTTGACCGACGGGAAGGCTTCGGCGGCGGCGGGTGGCGGTGGTGGGAGAAGAAGCAACTGGGCGTGTCGCGCGCTCTCAGCACTTCTCGTCGCCTCGCTGCTCTGCTCCCGCCCTCCCTCCTCCTCCTTCTCGTCCTCCTCATCACAGCCAGTCCTCCTCCTCCTTCTCTCTTCTTCCGCTCTCGGAGGACCTCCTCCTTCTCTCTTTTCTGAAATTTCAAGGAGCTCAGTGTGTGGAGCCTCTTCGAGCCAGTTCTATTCCCGCTCTATTCGCTCTCTTCGACAAATCTTCACTTCTTCACAATTTTCGGTTTTTCCGCTGTGCCGAGAATATTTGTGCTGAGTGGAAGATTTATTTGACTTCTGTAATTCCTGATGAGGGTGCTAGCGGAGCATCCGCCTTCAGTGGCGGAGCCCTCACCCTATGCCGTGAGTAAGGTGCTCACCGATCCCGGTCCCTCTACTCCTTCCTTCAAACCTCGGCCTGCTCCTCGGACCTTTGCTGGACTGAGACGTGTAGCAGCCGTGGAGTATGAAGTCCCAGAAGACGCGCGAAGATTCAAGAACCTCCACGGCACGGTGTCCACTCCGTTTATGAAGGAGCTCTTCGAGGCCACCGCCGCGCAGCATCTTCGCTCGGCTTCTGCTGCGCCGAAGTCCGCGCAACTGCCCCGACGCGTCTTCGAAGTGCAACTGCCGGCAAGGCAAAAGCTCTCCACGCAGCTCTTCCAGCCACTCCGAGTGGAGGCGCCGCCCGCTCAGCCCATTCTCGGCTTTGCCGCGCCGAAGCCGGGCTTGAAGAAGAGCCAGCGGATTGCCGTCCTCCCAGGCACTTCCAGCTCCTCTTCGTCCAGCTCTTCAGTGGCCATTGGGCCTCCCCCGCCACTTCCAGCCCTGCCCCACTTCGACATTCAACATCGAAGGGTGGCCTCGGACCATGACTCGGTCATCGAGACGAGCAGGACGAGGAGACTGGCCACGGCTGAAGCGACAAAGACGAGCTGGAGGTCATTGGAAGAGCATCAACAGCCCTCGACCTTCAACCCTCTCACGGCAAAGGTGATCGAGGCGCTGAAGACGGACGAGCTGGAAGACTGGGCTATTCGTAAGGGAAGATCAGCTACTCCTGGACAAGTCAGGAAGGCGGCGACTGTGGCAGCACTCAAGGCTGGAAGGACTCTGCCGTCAAGGAAAGGAACAAGCTACGCGGGCTTTCAATCCCAGCCACCAAGAGCTCTATTCGATGTGGAGTTCGAGCTGAGAAGAAGCTTGATTCAGTTGACGGAACAGAAGAAGTTGGAAGGAATCGTGAGAGGCAAGAGCTTGGCAAATCTCGGCGAGGTCCATTTCCTCGAGGATGAAGACTTTCGACGGAAGAACTCAAGCAATGTGGCGATGTCTTCAGTCAAGTCGCTTCGGATCGGCAAGGGTCGCCGTCTCACAGTGGCCGGTCTGCCGCGTGCAGCTACTGCATGGGAGCGTTGGGCTGCAGCCATTGACCAGCGTCTCGAAGCTGAGGTACAGCGAGGAAGAGGCGACTTCCGCCTGGTTGCAAGTATTGGCTTGGGCCGTAAGTCTTTATACATTTTGGTCTTTAGTTCATCAAACAAGGTCTTTTGCTCTATTTCTTCAACCATAGTCTTCCGCACCCCTTCACCACCTAGCACGCCAAATTTGAGCTCGAAATGTTCATTCCTGTGCGAGAACGAGACGAAAACAGACAGCGTACTCCAACGGGTGAAATTCAGTTAAAAATCAGGGAAGGTTGCCGCGACCAGCCAACTGAACTGGCAGACAGGCCTTGCTATGGCACGTCTATCGCCCTTCAAACCCGGACGAAATCCGTTGAAAACTGACTGAAAACGAGCCTTGCGAATCATCGTTGAAAACTGCCATGCAGTGCGCGGTTTCAAAGTTCTTGCTTATGTTTCGCTGCAAAAATTAACTTCACAAATTAAATTTGGGTGAAACCGCGCACTGCATGGTAGTTTTCAACGATGATTCGCAAGGCTCGTTTTCAGTCAGTTTTCAACGGATTTCCTCCGGGTTTGAAGGGCGATAGACGTGCCATAGCAAGGCCTGTCTGCCAGTTCAGGTGGCTGGTCGCGGCAACCTTCCCTGATTTTTAACTGAATTTCACCCGTTGGAGTACGCTGTCTGTTTTCGTCTCGTTCTCGCACAGGAATGAACATTTCGAGCTCAAATTTGGCGTGCTAGGTGGTGAAGGGGTGAGGAAGACTATGGTTGAAGAAATAGAGCAAAAGACCTTGTTTGATGAACTAAGGACCCAAATGTATAAAGACTTACGGCCCAAGCCAATATCCGGATCGGCGGTCTACAATTTCAATACTCGGTATGTCGCTTTGCTCGTTGTTGAAGAAATTGTTTCAGTGCATCAACAGCAACGACGGTTCTCTGACACCGTATAAGGCGCATTTGCAGCTGATCGATGCAGTTATCGATGAATTTGATGAGCATTGGAAAATCGTTGTCTTTTACAAGACTTTCAAAAAGACTCACGCATTCTCGGAGCGTTGTCGCAGCGCACTGCTTTTCGGCTTCCCGTCGGGATGCGAATCAGGACTTGACGAGTTTGAGCTCCTCGAGTACGATGCGCATCCTTTTCGAAAGAATTTTGACGTCGAAGATCAAGCAGCGAGAAGCGGCAACGGCTTTCGCATCGACCTCAAGCTAGATGGCGGTGTTGTCTGGGTCAATCGAGAGCTTCTCGTGTCAGAGTCGGAATATTTTCACAAGGAAATAGTTGCCGGCGAAGCCAAGAAGCAGTTTGGAGTGGATCAGGTTACAACAGCGGATTTTCTTGACTACATCTACTGTGTTCATCCGCCCACTTTGAAACTCTCCCTAGCAAGAGTTCATCAAATCTTGAAGTTGGCCGAACGTTTCGGCAACAAAGCGCTGGTCTCTCGCTGTGAAGCCTATTTGGAAGGTTATAAGTCCCCAATTCCCGCCAAAAAGTGGCAGCATCTCTGCGAGTTGGATCGCAACGGAATGGTGCAGGCGTTTCGCCGAAGTTTGAATGCAATGACAAGAAGTGACCTGAAGTTTTTGAATGTTTCCGTGGTTGAGAAGTTTTCGAAAAAGAATCTGGGCTTAGTTCTGGCGCGCCTTGTCACAACCCAACGATGCACTTTTCGCGCATTTCTACACAAACTCTCTCGTTCCGCAGCTACTGTTTGTGGCTTTTTATCCAGATTTTCATCAGGAAAAGAGTCGCATAGAGACTTCGAATTTCTTCTAAACCAAGAGAAAGCTAGGTCGCTAAATTACGACTGCACCATTCTCATCGAAGGACACGAATCAAAGCCAATCTTTGTGAAGAAATCGCTTCTGGCGATGCAGTCGGAATACTTCAAGACGCTTTTCTATGGCGATTTTGTTGAAGCAAATGCCGACGAAGTAACGTTGAAGGACGTGGACTTTGACCACTTTCTCGAATATCTCGTCTACGTCCATCCGCCCAGTCCGCCATTGACAATGCAACGTGTAGGCGGAGTTCTACGCATGGCCGATCAGTTCCGAAATGAAACCCTCATAAAGCATTGCCAGCACTTCTTTCTACAAAACGTGGATGAATGCGAGGCGAAGCTGGAGACGCTCTACTTAGCTGACCAGCTCAATATGCAGCAGCTGTTCAATGCAACTCTAGAGAAGCTCAACGAGAAGCTCGGAGACGTAAACGTGACAAAAGTGACTGGTTTCCGCGTTGAAAGCCTTCGCCTGTCTCTTGAGTGCTGTATCAAACGACTTTGATGGCGAATCCGATGTCTGTTTCGTCTCTGATAAAGCATTGCCTTCTTGTCACGATGTTCCGCAACAAAGAATAGCTATGAGAAATCGCGCATGATTTATGTCACGGCCTAAACTGTCTCAAATGTTCACAAGGTCTGAGATCGATTGAGGAATACGTAGTTAGCACCTGTCTCTCGCTCTGCGTACTCCTCATTAAATTTGCTCTCACATTGTTCAGCAATTCGTATGGAATGGCGGCCGTTGTGAAGCACAAGTTCAGCGTCTCCTGGAGCACTGACGCAAACGGCCAACGGTACAATCCCCAAATCTCCAACGCCGACGTCTATATTGGAGGCCTACAATTTCGGTATTCCGTAAGTTCAGTCTTATCATTTTCGACCAGGTTGATTTTAGACTGTTTTCCGCAACAACAGCGCAGATTATCCATACAGTATGCGGTTGGAACTCGTTGATAGCGCCGTTGGAGATTTCGATCATCATTGGAACATTACGCTTGAACTTCGGCGCAGGAAATCCATCAAGAGTTTCAACGCGACAAATTTACGTCACGTTCTTTATGCTCACAATACCTCGTTCGAATCGAGCGAGGACGATTGGGTGCTCCTAGATTTTGATGTGTATCCATTTCGGAAGAACTTTGACGACGAACAGCAGGCGAGGAAATGTGGCAACGATTATCGCATCGAGTTGACCGAAGATGGGAATGTCATTTGGGTGAATCGAGACCTACTGTTTGCAGATTCTGAATATTTTCGACAATTATTGGGGCATACAGAAAACTGTGTACAAATAGATAATTTGAAAGCGGCAGACTTCCTCGACTACGTCTACTGTGTTCATTCGCCAACGCTAAAACTTTCACTCGCGAGACTCCCTCGGATTCTATCGGTGGCGAACAGCGCTCGCAATCAAGGCCTTATTTCGAGATGTGCGACGTTTTTGGCAACATTTCACTCCGAAGATCCAGAACAACGCGTGAAGCATCTGCTCGAATTGGATCGTCTGCGTCAAGATCGCGCATTTAAGTGGGCTATTCGCGGCTTAAAACGAGAGGATTTGAAGAAGTTCACCGTTGAGTCTGTCTTGGCGCTGTCAGCGGCGAACCGCCAACTCACCCTGGAAACTCTTGTCGATGCGCCGCCAAAAGTGTCTCGTTTTGAAAAATTTCTTGAGTACAGCGGCTGGACTTGCCTCATGGTCACTTGTTTTCCTATAACCATCTGCATATTTTTGGACGATTTTCTGGTGAAGAGAAGAATTAAAAACATGACGAAGCTCAACGTTAAATTTCTCCGAAATAAAAAAGGAGCTATTGAGCGCGGCTACGACTGCACGATTCTCATCGAAGGCCACGAATCGAAGCCGATTTATGTGAAGAAGTCAATTCTAGCAATGCATTCCGAATATTTCAAAACTCTCTTCTTCGGCGACTTTGCCGAAGCCAATATGGATACGATAACGCTAAAAGACGTCAACTATCAAAATTTCTTTGAATATGTCGTGAGCGTCTATCCGCCTTGTCCGCCTCTAACAGTGGAACGGATTTGCGCTGTTTTCAGTTTGGCTGATCAATTTGGAAACGAAATTCTCCTGAAACAATGCGAGAACTCTTTGCTGCACGCTCTTAGCGATAGTAGGACGAAGAAACTCGAAGTGCTTTACTTGGCCGACGAAATTAAGTTAGAGGAAGTCTTCACGCTAACACTCGAGCAGATCAAAGAGGAACTGAAGAAAACCGACATCGAAAAAGTTCTTAAATTCCGCCCTGAGAATCTTCGCAAGTTTATTGCTTACTGCATTAAGAACTCGTCTTGAAGAACAAATTCGTTTGCGGTTTTCTCAGCTCTTCTTGGTTTCCCAATAAAAATTTTTTGCCACAGTCTCCATTGAGCGAATTTTGTTTGCTTTTGAGTTTGAGTCTGGACTATGCTGTTGCCCCGAAGCGATCGAAAAGCTGTGCTTCCAAAAGGGTGCGAATTGGTGCTGAAAAAATGCCTATCGCACAGCATTTGCGCTTTTTTCCCTTTTAGCACTTTCACAGCAAAAAAAAAGAATGCGCTTATTTAGCACTTTTGAGTAGCAGCTGAATCTCTCATTCAGTTTTCATTTCATTCAATTTCATTCAAAATGTCGTCCGAAGTGACCCACCCGTTTCGCGTTTCTTGGGACTTGGATCCCAGTGGAATTCGCTATAATCCTAGTTTCTCCAATCCAGACATCTACATTGCCGGTCTTCAGTTTCGCTACGTGGTAAGATCCTTAGAAATAATAAGCCTGTTTAGTGTCAGTACATGCCCACGGGAGACAAATTTGACTACAAGGTCTTTCTTGAGCTCGTCGACAGTGCCGTCGACGACTTTGACCATCACTGGAGCATCACACTGAAATACACAAAATTCAATCGAGTTCGAACGTTCAATGCCTCCTGCCGTCGACCGGAGAGGATTTTCCGCATGGCTCCACATTTTAAGGAGCCCTGCAACTACAAGGTGTTGGATTTTGATGTTCATGCCTTTCGAAGAAATTTTGTTGATGAGAAACAAGCGGCAAAGTGGGGCAACGATTTCCGCATCGATCTGATTGACGACGGCGATATCGTATGGGTCAACCGTGAGCTTCTGAGCGAAGGATCAGAATTTTTTCGCGATCAACTTGCCCTTTCAACAAGCACCACTGGCTTAGGAATCGCCGATGTGACCACTGAAGACTTTCTTGATTACGTCTATTGCGTGCATCCGCCTACGCTTGCTTTATCTCTGGCAAGAGTTAGTGGAATTTGGAATCTCGCGAAACGTTTTCGAAATGATGAGCTGATTTTGAGATGCAACGATTATTTGAAAGATTTTTCTACAAACGACCCCGTGAAGCGATGCAAACATCTAATCAAACTGGATCATCAAGGAATGCACGATGACTTCAAGAAGGCGATCAAGAAAATCGATCGCAATGATCTGAAAAATTTCGAGGTGGCCGCGATCTTAAAATTCGGAGCAGAAAACTTGGAAGTGTTCCTGGCACGCCTAGTGGACAAACCGCTCCAGGTTCCCAGTGAGATCCAGGCTCCCAATTTGAGCACTTCGATTTTCGCGTTCATCCTCAAGAAACTACGCGGCTTGACCAGCTTCGGATCCAATTTTACTTCGGTAAACGGTGAAACAAGGAAAATTGAGATCAAAGCAGGCTTCCAATTTTTGCTCGACAAGACCGCAGCAATTTTCAAGAAGTACGATTGCACAATTCTTCTCGAAGGTTACGAAAATTCACCAATCTACGTAAAGAAGTCAATTCTAGCAATGCAGTCCGCTTATTTCAAGACTCTTTTCTTCGGCAGTTTTCATGAAGCAAATGAAAACACGATAACGTTGAAAGATTTGAACTTCAACCAATTTTTGGAGTACCTTGTGAGCGTCTACGCGCCGAGTCCGCCTCTTACAATGCAGAGAGTTGCTGCCGTCTTGGAGATGGCGGATCGGTTCGGTAACGAAGTTCTTAGAAAATCATTTTCTTCTACACAAAATGGACAAAACTGGCAGCGAGAAATTGCAGACGCTCTATTTGGCCGACGAATTCAATCTGGAGAAACTCTTCGGCGCAACTATGAGCGACCTAAATAAGGAGCTTCGAGAGGTCGATATTCAACTTGTTGCTAGCTTTCGTTCTGAAAATCTTCGCTTGTTCCTAGAACACTGCATTGAAGGCATTCCGTAAAAGAGTCGTGGAGCTTACAATTTGTTTCTTGTCACTCTTTGTCATTGGAAATGGGAATAAAATATTGTAGATTACAGCAAGATAAAAGTAAGAAAACGAAGGAATTCACATTTGATAGTACATACCTGCAGAGCATGTGAGTAAATGATGCGATGAAGCGGCTTCAAGCCACTCACCAGCGTTGGCGAAGTGGGAGAGTGTGCCCGAGTTCAAATGCAGGTTTCAAACGTTCATTTTGGTGAGTACTTGTTGTGGAGCGCTAAAAATTTGTGCACCCGGTGCAGTTATGTACAATATTTGAGAATTTCGCAGACGATCGATTGACCTCGTCATGCGCTGAAGTCTAGTTGTTAGCACCTACATATGCGCGGCTGTACATCGGCCATCCCGTCCAAATCTTGTCGCAATCAGCAGTCACCTACACAACCAGCAATGCCGCCTGTGGTACGACACTCACTCCGGATCTCTTGGGACACCGACGCCCAAGGAAATCGTCACAACCCACAACTTCATGGAACCGAGGTCTTTATTGCCGGACTACAGTTCCGATATTCGGTAAGCATTTTTTTGCTTCGATGATCCTTTCTTGTTCAGTGCTACAACGGCAATACTGGCAACTGGCCATATCAGATGCACTTGGAACTGACCGACAATGGGGTCAACGACCTTGATCATCATTGGGCAATCACTCTAAAGCGTCATAATGTAACGCGAATCTTTTCTCAGAACGCACAAAAGCACCACTTTTATTCTTTCAATGAGCATTGTTTTGCCCGCTCGGATGAGTTCGAGCTTGTTGAGTATGACGCGCATCCTTATCGCCTGAATTTCGAAGAAGAACAGCAGGCAAGGAAGTGCGGAAACGATTACCGTATCGAATTGGGCGAAACCGGCCTCGACGTTGTTTGGGTTAGCCGCGACCTCCTCGCGGCAGATTCGACTTATTTTGGGGAGCTGCTGCCTCTGCCATCCAACACAGACTCTCTGCGCATTAAAGAAGTGAGCAAGGAAGACTTTCTGGACTACGTCTACTGTGTTCACCCGCCAACTCTAAAATTGACCCTCGCAAGGACGCATCGAATTTCAACATTCGCAAAGCGCTTCGGTAACAAAGGTCTTGAGGCTCGATGCGTGACATTTGTGAAGGAATTTCAATCAAAGGATCCAATGCAATTATGTCGACATTTGGTTGAAGCGGATCGACATGGCTTGCCAGAAGTCTTCTCTCGAGTGCTCAACCTTATGACTAGAGCCGATTTGAAACTGCTCAACGCATCGTTAGTACAGCAGTTTCAAGCAAAAAATCTTCACCTGGTTGTACAGCGCCTCATCACACCAAGTTGGAGCTCGCCTCGCATGTGGATCTCTGCAACAGTTACGGCTCTTTATGGCTTCGTTACGAGTTTTATGTCAACTGAAGTAAAGAAGCAACAAGCCATCCAAATCGACGTCGATTTTCTTCTCGATAAGGAAATGGCAGCCTCGAGAAACTATGACTGCATCATTCTCATTGAAGGACACGAATCAAAGCCAATCTACGTGAAGAAATCGCTTTTGGCGATGCAGTCAGAATACTTCAAAACGCTTTTCTTTGGCGATTTTGTGGAAGCAAAAACCGACGAAGTGACTTTGAAAGACGTGGACTTTGACGACTTTCTCGAGTATCTCGCCCATATCCATTCGCCCAGCCCACCTCTCAGCATGAAACGCGTCGGTTCCGTTCTAGCCATGGCCGATCAGTTTCGAAATGAAATCCTCATCAAACATTGTTGCAACTTTTTCTTGCAGAATTTAGATGACACTGGGGACAAGCTTGAGACGCTCTACTTGGCTGACCAATTCAACATGGAAAAGCTTTTCACCGTGACATTGGAGCAACTCAAAGAGAAGCTTGAGGGAGTCGATGTCGAGAAGGTCGTTCATTTTCGTGCCAAGAATCTTCATGCGTTCGTCGATTATTGTATCAAGCATCTCTTATGAAGAGCCTGTCGTTTGCTTTGCATAAAAACTTGATAAGAAATCCCTCTTCCTGTAGTGAAAAATTTTCAACCTTGAGAAACTTTTCAAAAGTGGAACTACTCATCTCGTCTATGAGGTTCTCATTCCCCCCCCCCCTTCTAGCGAACGTTTAATTTTTGTTCTTTTGTGATAGAGACGTTTATCCTCAGGCGTATGACGTTTATGCCATATTGTCGGTGAAAAGAAAAGTCCGTGAAGGAAAGGAAGGATAGGCAAGCAATCCACATTTGTTAGCCCGCTTTCTTCACCAGCTTCTTGTTGTTAAGGCATTTCACAATACTTCTAAGAGCCATATTTAGGAACAAAAATGCGTGCCTCGTTCGGTCTGCTCGTTGTTCTCGCCTTCTTTGCCGTCGCGTTGACGAGCATCCAAATAGCCGAAGCCTATTATCCTCCGCCGAGGATTTGCGATCCATGGAATCCGTGCCCTCAGGACTATCCCGAAAACACGTGCAAGTGCACTACATGGGGAGGCTGCTATTGTCTTGTGCCCGATGGGGAGAGCTCCGGGCTTCGAGTCAGTCTCCTTCCTTTCTTATTGCTTTCTAGCATCACCCTCCTTCACGCTTGAAAGAAACAAAATTGACATAAAACTTCTTGATTGTCTTTTCGCAGATCACAAAGAATGTAGCATTCGAGTTCTCATCTCCTGAGATGTAAATAAGAGAGGTAGCCAGCATAGCATCATTTCCGTGCCGAGAATCTTCACGCGTTTCTCGATTACTGTATCAAGCATCTCCTTTGACAACACTGCCGTTTACTTCCAACAAAGACTTTTTGATAAAAAATTCCCCTTCTTGCCTTGATGAATTCAAATTCGCAAAAAATTTCGAAGGCGAAACTACTCAGCTCGTCGATAAGGTTCCCCCTCCCCTAACGAACGTCGAATTTCTGTCCTTGTGTGACAGAGACGCTTATCTCTGCGTCTTCGCGTATGACGTTTATGCCATTTTGTCGGTATAAATATCTAAAAATCCATGAAAGCCAGCAGAGGCAAACAATCCACATTTGTGAGCGCGCTTTCCTCGCCAGCTTCTAGTTGTTCGCCATTCATGATTTTGCCACAATACTTTTACCTAAGAGTCATATTTAGGAACAAAAATGCGTGCCTCGTTCGGTCTGCTCGTCGTTCTCGCCTTCTTTGCCGTCGCGTTGACGAGTATCCACTTGACTGAAGCCTATTATCCACCGCCGAGAAAGTGCGATCCGTGGAATCCGTGCCCTCAAGACTATCCCGAGAACACTTGCAAGTGCTACACTTCGATTGGCTGCTATTGCCTCGTGCCAGATGGGCAGAGCTCAGAGCTTCGCGTCAGCCTCCTTCCTTTCTTACTGATTTCTAGCATTACCCTTTTTCATGCTTGAAAACTGACGTAAAAATTTTTTGATTGTCTTTTCATCGATCACAAAAGTGGATAAAATCGACAATTTTTTGGCCGACGAATTCAATCTTGAGAGCGTTTTCAAGGACATTCTTACAGAAAGGCAGAAAAGTTTCTTCCCGTGGGCTTTGAAATTAGCTGTTTTAAAAGATTCACCCCTCTGTCGTAGTGCCGAATAAATGCGTTTATTGTTTCTCTTAGAAATTAGTTGTTTGCTTATTGTTTCTCTTAGCAACTTCCTTTGCTTCGCGGATGAAACTCATTCAAATAAGGTTTGCCCTCGCGAGGAGCGCTTCCTTAGACGCGCGAGTGGCGGCAGCCGGGAGGACAATTGCGATCATAACCGTGTTCGCCACGAAGAAGATGAGCATGAAGTAGAGGTCGAGACGATGGAAGAACCGTTGCCAGTCGAGGTTAATGTTGGTCTCCTGAAAGCAATTAGATCACGACAACAACAGGACAAAACCTGCTTGTTGACAAGCATGCCGTCATCGACCTTCCTCAAGATTTCCTCAACGAAGTCCACTCGCTCCTCCACGGAAGCGGGAATGCCCTCAATGGGGTTGACGTTGAGAGAATCCTCGACCACCAGCTTCTTCTCCTTCTCGAAGAGGACAGCAATTCGCAGCCAAGGATGGAGCGCCCAGCCTTTGCAAAGGACTCTTTCATGGATGATCACAATGAGTCCCGCGACGAAGATCGTAGCCCCAATCGTGAACATCTCCGACAACACGAACCACCCTGAAAGAAGCTTGTTATGTATAAGATTGAAATTTAGCTAAAAGCGTGTGTTTGCAAGTTCAAAAAGATTCTGTTACCAAGAAATAACTCGGTGGAAATCTTCGGGATTTGAAGGCTCACACTGCCGACCACCACAAAGATGGAGAGCGCCGAGGTCACGCCAAATGCGACCTAGGTTATGCAAAGCATCTTTTGTTGACGATGGGACAAACTTTTCCAGCCCGTTCGCCAAGGTGGTTGAAGGGTGTGAAGATTCCATAAATGTTGGCGTTCGTGATAAATATAGTCGTCGTTAGGACCATTTTTTCGTACCACGCAGAATGACGCTCGAGTAGCTAAAATGCGGCTTTTGTTAATTTTGCAAATAATCTATATTTGTTTTGTTCGATCTAAATTATACGAAGAAAAAAATAATATACCAAGAGATACGCGAAGCGATTCGTATCGGGTCCCTCCTCACGTAGAAAGTCTGTGATCTTCCATTCTGAGTTCGATGTCTGGAGCAAGAAAATTTCAAAATGTCAACTGCTTACAGGTGCTTTGTCGGCGTCTCGTACGGCATGATGAAACACCAATTGTTCTTGTGTATAATCCAGATTTTCGAACCGAAGTTTACAAACTTGCGAATCGAAAGGGAATTGAGAAAGATCCATAACGCACGCGGTTTTCACTAGCTGAAAAACTCAGCGTTTTCATGCGTATGATTCGATGTTGCAATTTAAATACCTTGCGGACACTGCGCGAGATTTCTCCGTTTGCCTTCACAGTGACTTTATCTTGTTGAGAGAGATTTTGGAGCGTCCTGAAACAAGTAGACTTATGAGCAAGTTATCCGAAACCGGAAAACTTCACGATGACTCTTCCAAAAAACTGGACTTTTTTCGACCCCGAAAAAAAACCCGAGCTTGAAAAATTCGAGACTTAAAAACCCCAAAAACCTGAGGTCATTGAGAATAAACATCATAAAAATCAAAATGGATTTTGCAAAGAACGCCCAATCGATTGTGTATTATAAGCATCGAGATGTGTGAAACCTCGAAAAATCCGACATTTTCTGAAACCTGACTCCCCCCCCCAAAAAAAAATCGGAGATTTGCAAACTCCATCGCAACCCTACTAACAAGTTAATGAAGAAGTTTGTCTGAACAAATAAGCTACCCGACGGAGATATCAGCATCCGGCAGCCACACGTCTTTGCCTTCCAGGACGATATCTTCAACGAATTCATATTCTTCGGAGTTCCAGCTGTAACGCGAATCATGCCATTCCTGAAAGAAATGTTTAGAGCATAAATATTGTATTTTTAGTAAGTATATAAGCCGCTTCTATAAAGCACACCTCCAACACTTAGGGACATTTATGGGTTAGAACGTAGCTTACGTAGTCAATTCTGATTTCTAGCTGCAGTGCATCAGTGGTAGTGGAGTGATCCTGAAAATTCATATTTTCTTGCTTGAGTTCTTTTCTTACAGTTTGTTCAAGTGGACAATTGTGACGGTACTGTTGACTCGTAGCGGCTGGCCGTCCTCAGAAATCGGAATTTAGTCAGCGTGAGACCCATTCTTTAGATCCTCTCGGAGTTTAGTTTGTGCGCTCATCCTGCTGCCTAGATTTAGATATGTTTAAAGTAATGGACAAGTATTACCACTGCATTGAAGAAGAACTTGAATGAGGAAGAGGAGTGAAGTCCAAAGCTTGATCTGCATCTTGAAACAAGACGGAAGAGCAGGAACACGGCAAAATGAGGGGAGACGAAGATTCTTGAATGACGAAGCTTCCCTAGGGATGCATTCACCAGTGACGTTTGCGGAACAATGCTTTTTGTTATGACTGCCTCACCTTTTCCATTTCGCTCGCAGCTATTTTCATTTTGGGTTGCGAAAAGCGAAAACTTTGGGTATACTGGCGACGTGATCGCCTTATGAGGCTCACAAACTACGCAAGCTTGCGAATATTCGTTCGGTTTCCTTGACTTGTAAGTCACTCACTTGCTGGAATCAATGATTAGCTACAAAAACCCGCGATGGCGTTTTATTCGCCATATCTACATTTCTGAAGAGTGATACCCAGAAGAACAACTTTCATGCCCTCTAATGTGAGCCACACTTCTGGCTCATGTCATTCTTTGGAAAGAGTCTTGAGAAGGATGCGAGGTGAGCGAGCTTCGACGGGACTGTTGGAGTGAGTAATAATAGCGTCTCAAGGGCATATTCGAGGTTAAAGCGTCGTCATTTTGATCTTGTATGAAGAAAGACTGCTTGCTGATTGTCGATTCGAATTGAATGAGAAGCCATCGATACTTAATATTCCATTCGCAGGAGATGATTTGATTACGTCAAAAAATATCTTCATCGACGGCGTCAAAATTGGCGAAACATGGAAGCGTTTCCTGCGTGGCAAAGAAAAGTTCTTTACGAAGCGAGAGCGCTTTCGATGCAGAGAGCCAATTATTTCAGAGATCTCCGGTTATTAAGTGAAACAAAAATTGCTTCGGAAACTTGTTCATTTATTCTCTTTCAAAAACGAACGTTGATTTGTGAGAATTAACCGTGAAATGCGTAGGCCGTTAGGAATGAAAGACCAATGGCGATGAGCGATCGCTGTTCCACGGCGCTTTTCACATTGCAATAAGGGCAGGGGAAGCAGTATTCTTTAGAGGGCTTGCAGGTTTGGGTATAATGCTTGCAGCACAACTGGCCTTCGGGGCATTCATGGTGGAAGTGACAGTATTTTTGTTTCTTCTGCAGGCTCACAACGATGTCCACTAGGCAAGCGAAGACAAGGACGAGCGGGATGGCAATGAAGATGAGCTTCATCGCTAGCTGCTGAAATAATTCTTCATTAATGAACACCACGCATCAAAAGGAGTGGGGGTCAGAGAAGGGAGTGAGGAGAGGAGAAGGAGATGTGGAAACTGACGATTTCGCGTCATCGACGGGATATTTATATTAGCGAAGGAAGAAGGCTCTTGTGATTCTGTCTGTGGCTAATATCTACCTCAAGCTTTTTTTCTGCTGCTGATAAAAGCTTCTGTTTAGCGGATGAAACCTTTGGCTTCATTGAATCTCAGCAAATCAGTTTGTTAACTTGATTCATTGCGATGCACCGCAATTGCGCCATTTGTTTTACGAGCGATTGACCTCGTCGCCGACTTTCGCAATCCAAAATCATCGCCTCCGTTGTCTTTGATAGACAAGGCCGACTTTCGCAATCCTTTTTCACCTCTTTCGTCGCCAAATAGCATTTTTGCGAAATCACTAGTTGTTAGCACATTTCGATTGCGCAAGTCGGTTCCTTCTTTTTCAGACGTCCCGCATTTCTCAAATGTCGACGGTGGAGCATCAAGTTCTCATCTCCTGGGATGTGACTGAGAGAGGTTTCCAGCATAATCCACACCTCAGCAATGCCGATGTCCACATTGCCGGCGTGCGCTTTCGTTATTCGGTACGTTCTTTGGCTTTCAAGAATTTATAAAACCACTAAAACCTCTCCGTTTTTAGATTCAGCATGTTCCTGACCGTGATGGACCAAAAACAGCGAAGCCCTACAACATGACGCTCGAGCTGATTGACAACGCCGCTGATGAGAACTTTGACCAGCACTGGGGCATCACAATCGAGCATGTGGCCTCCAAGATTGTTCGAACATTCCATAACGGCAATCTTAGTGCTGACTTCTATGCCTTTTCTTCCACGATGATTGCCAGCAGCGACGTTTGGGAAGTTGTTGAATTTGATGTGCACGCATTTCGCAAGAATTTTATGAATGAGGAGCAGGCGGCTAATTGCGGCAATGGCTACCGTATTCAGTTGACGTACGATGGAGGCGTCGTCTGGGTGAATCGAGAGCTTCTGACTGAGGATTCCGAGTATTTCCACGAGAAGCTGGCCATTGCAGAAAATTCCGAAGGTCTGCAAATCGATGAAGTCAGCACAGAAGACTTTCTAGACTACGCCTTCTGTGTTCATCCACCGATGATGAAACTTACCTTGACCAGGTTGGACGGAATTGCAAAATTGGCAAAACGATTTGACAACACGACTCTTTGGTTGAAGTGCCAAGCCTTTCTAGAGGCTTTTGATGAGAAGGGCTGGGAGAAAATGCATCATGTTCTGCTTGGTCGCCATGGAAAACCCGAAGTCTTCAGTCGTTTTCTAGCACCGTTAACAAAACGAAACCTAAGGCAATATGAGTCCTCTACAGTTAAGGAGTTTTCACCAGAAAATCTTCGTCTTTTGCTGCAGCGTCTCGTCGCAGCTAACGGCTCACCTTCAAAAAGATTTCTTCGAGGAGCCTGGCGAAAAGTGGCCAGTGTTGTGAACGTCAAGGAGAGCTCGACTTCAGGACAGGCAACAAGCATCAACACCAACTTTCAAATGTTTCTCGATGAAAAGGACTACGATTGTACAATTCTTCTTGAAGGTCACGAATCCACACCGATCTATGTGAAAAAGGCTCTTCTCGCTGAGCAATCAGAGTATTTCAAAACTCTTTTCTTCGGAGAATTCGTAGAGGCGACAATGAACACGATAACATTGAAAGAGCTGAACTTTGATGACTTTCTTGAATACCTCGTCAGTGCTCACATACCAAGTCCGCCTTTGACAATGAACCGAATCGGCGTGGTTTTAAGTATGGCGGATCAATTTCGAAACGAGAAACTCCTAAAACAATGCGGAGAAAGTTTGTTGGAAAGCGTGGCCAATGGAAGTTCGAAGGACAAGTTGCAGGCGCTTTATTTGGCTGACGAATTCAATCTTGCAGATGTTTTCACGGAAATACTGAAAGAACTCAAGGAAGAGTTGGCAGAAGTAGACGTCGACAAAGTTCTCGGGTTTAACCCCGAGCGGATGTTCCTGTTCATCGATCGCTGTGCTGACCGTCTTGATGAGTAAAGCCTTTTGTACTTATCGTTCTTCTTCTTGTTCAAGCTGGCATAAACCACATCAATGACATTTTGTTTGCTTTCCATGATTACTCTTCTCCTTCCTATCAAAAGTAGAGAATCGACCAGTTCTCACGGTTCACACTCAAGATTTTTGACCCATCTTTTGATTTTTCACCAAACGGACGGATCAGACGCAGTTAGCACATCTTGCTCTTCTCGTCTCTTAGTTACAAATTTATTGAAAGTCATGCACCCACGAGTGGTGGAGCACACGACAAGAATCTCGTGGGGGGATTTTCGCCCATATCCCACTAACCTCAACCCGCGCATCGACAACCCGGATGTCTACATCGGAGGCCTTCACTTCCGCTATGCGGTATGTATGCTTACGTTTGAGAGTATTTGATTCCTTTAGTGCAAATTTGACCGAACTTTCTCCGCTTATTCTTCGTACGATATGCACTTGGAGCTTGTCGACGCGACCGTGGAAAACTTTGATCAGCACTGGAGCATCACCATCGAATGCGCGCGCTCCGAATCAGGCATCAAAAGAACTCAAACATTTAATGCCAATTGTCGCCGTCCGGAATCATTCTACTTCTTCACCGACGATCTTCATGAAGCTGTTGATAAATGGACGCTTCTGGAATTTTCTGTGCACGCTTTCCGAATGAGCTTCCTAAACAAGGTTGATGCAGCAAAACGCGGCAACGACTATTGTATCGAATTGTCCGAAGACAACGGCGTCGTCTACGTCAACCGCGCATTTCTCGAGCTTGATTCCAACTACTTCCGTGAGCAACTTGCCGAAAATTCTGAAAAAATGCAAATTGCTCATGTCAACACAGGCGACTTTCTTGAATACGCCTACTGTATTCATCCGCCGACGTTGAAATTGTCATTGGCGAGAGTTAGCCTAATTTACAAACTGGCACAGCGCTTTCAAAACCTAGTCCTTTATATATATATAATTTATCCTATTTTGTGACAAAGGGGACAATGTTACATTTTGTTCATTTCTCTAACACTCTTAGTCGGATCTGGCTGAAACTTTGCACACTTATAGAGCATGAAATTCTCTTTCGAATGACACCAAATGCTCCCGGACAATGACGGAAAAAATTTGGCCTTAAGGAAACCCTGATTTTTTTTTGATTTTTTGACTGAAATTTTTGACCTACTAAGTTTGACCTTCCTGAGAGCCTAAACCATGAGAACTCTTAGTAGTGCTCTTAGTGCTGACTGTTAAGCCCTTAGATAAGCTTGAAAAAGGAGCTGGCTGCATGGTCCTTTAAGAGCTCAAAAGAGGGAGAAGAGCTTGAAAGAGGGATGGCTGTTAGTGCCTTATTGTTAGACCGTTAGCTTGAATGAGAGACTACCTTAGGCTGGGACAGATAGGGCTGGCTGTTAGGTCGTATGAAGAGCTTGAAAGAGAAACTACCGGTAGACTTCAGAATAGCTTGAAGGAATAACTTCTATGACATCGAAATAAACGATGTGAGAGGTATTTAAAAATGGTGGAAACTATCAGGCTTGGTGAAGTTGCTGTAAAGCGTCAATGTTCAGTGAATGGAATTTCTTTTTTGACTCTTAGAGACGGGCCCCCGACTTGTCCAAGCATGATTAGAGACCGCAATATTCCTTAGTCGCATGAGATGCTAGTCTCACTAATAGGGCTGAACTTGATGAATCAAGCTTCCATCTCCGCGAGAAGCGGCACGTCTCCGCTCTCCTTCTCAAGCTCTCCTCCCTTCTCTTTTAAGCGTCTCCCTCGACTTCTTCTTCCTTCTTCTTCTCCGAGGAGAGAAGGGACTTCAAAGAGACTCTGCAAGATGCGCGGCGGTATGCAATCAAGCAGCGCTTGCCTTCCTCAGTCTTTTCCGTCTCGCCGCCTCTCGAAGAAAGTCCTTGAGGGGAGGGAGACTCGGTCAGGGAACTCGTGAGGGAATTTCGTTTTTTATTTCGCTTCGTCGCCTTCTTGAAGGGCACGCCCTCTTTCCGTCTTCTCTCAGAGGAGTCACTACGATCACAATTGTCTTCGAGGAGAAAAAATTTGAAGGAGGAAGGATGAATCAGCGCCTAGAAGACGTCTTGTGACGCTTTTTTGTGGGGCATTCGAGTTGTTCTGGATTCAGCGTTGCGGGGCTTCGTTCAGTCGTAGCGTATGATTGTCAATGTGAGCGGCCCAGCACGGCATTGTAAGTGCTTGTTGCGACTTGAAAATGTCTATAACTGAAACGCACATGAACTCTTTGCTAGACGAAGCGGAATCGGTACCGACACAATGCATCATCGAATCTGTTCATTCCCGCATTTCGAGCTTCTAACATGGCACCGCTTCGTATTAAAAGTGCTGGACGTCCTTCAAATATTGTTTCCAGGAAACATAGAGTTTTGCACTTTTCGACCACTTCGCCCTATCTCGGTCTCCCTTTCGTTTTTTCGGCGTGCCGTTCCTCTTTGCCTTCTCCTGTTCCTCTCGCTCAGTTTGTGTGTTGAATTGAAACCACTTTCCCGCGTTTCGGTGGTCTTTCTTCTTTCTTCTTCTTGTGCAGTTAGTTATTCGTTCTTAGTCTCTCCCCTCTCCCCTCTCAATTTCTCTCTCGGGTCTCGTTCAACTCATGCATGAAGGGTCAAGGAATGACGCCGTCTGACTGTCGAAACCGAATTCCAGCGACCATTGTTTTTTCTTTGAAAGCGTTTGCTTGTTTGATATGCAGCCGTCTTTCTTCGAATAATTTATAAGCACAAAATCGAGGTACGTTTTACTCTCAAAACAATTCAAGACAAAGGGATGCCAAGTGTTCGCTTCTTCTTCCGTCGGCCTTCAATGTTTCTGACTCCTTCTGCCATTCGCAGGGCTTTCTCTTTTCACGCTCCCAAAACACAATGCACCGCTTCTTCTACCAATTCTCTGAAATCCCCCTCGCGACATGAATTCTAGTTGCTGAAAATACACGAGAAACACGCCAGAGCACACAATTCCAAGTGTCGTGGAGGTTCCGGCTTTTTGCCGCCAAAACGTCAGCGTTTCGTTGGCGACTTCCCTTTCCCTCTCGTATCCTTCTCCGTTCATAGACTCGAAG
>JAQIXL010000053.1:0-70852 GCA_034700245.1 Poikilolaimus oxycercus
ATTTTGGCGCGCGCGCCAGAAATTTGAAAGCGTGACATACGACGTCACAGAGGTCGGCCTTTATTATATGTAAGGATCCCAACTCTAAGTACCAGCTCTCCAAAACATTTCTCTCCAAAGCCGAGATGTGTTACTAAGCCGAGGTTTACAAGAAGGTCCCTCCGAAGTTTATCTGCGTGTTGGTTCAAAAAAATGTGTTTTAAAGCTCTGCTCCGTAGGCACTTCAAGAAGAATCATCCGTCTGTTAGTGTGGGCACATTCGAAAAATATTTATCTAATTGTAAAAAGAAAAAACCGTTTTGGCTCCGTACGGAGGGCAATATATTAGGCAGGTCCAGGGTGTCGACAAGATTTAATGCTTATCTGTTCCCAAGCGCCCACAAGCACACTCTCACTTTATCGCTTTGCATTCTTCATGTTTTGCTGCAGCTAAAAGAAACCATTTTCTCTATAACAAAAGTTAATGAAGACTTTCAGACTCTTCATCAAGTGTGAGACGCGCAATGCCACCGATCTTCTTCATATTTCTTCTGTTACTTGGTATACTTCAAAACAGTTTTGCTAATTGGCTATATAGATTGGGCGATGGCTCATAAGGAGGTTGTCCTGGCGATTGAACTTTCCAACAATAACAAGTAAGATTAAAAACTTGCAAACATGCGTTTGCTGTTTAGAAATGTTCTTAACGCCCTTCGAACAAGTGCTGCCAGTCTTTTGGCAGATCTTTCTTCCTATGGAGTAAACCCATTTCGATTTCACATCTATGCTTACGATATGGACGGTTTGTTTGACCATTTTAGTCTTCACGCATCGTTCCATTTAGGACCTCTCCAAACAATCATAAGTGATGCTTCTGACCCGGATTTAGTGGTCGCCTCATTGAAAAGTCTTCAAGAAATGCCACTCAGCGACTGTGGAAATCCCTGTTGTTCCTCGGAAACGGCCTTTGCAAAGCAATTTTCCTATCTTCTTCAAGCCCACCCCGGTTCTGTACTGGTTCGCTAATTTTCGTGACAAAAGCGGCACACATTTAGATCAACGTGCTGAGTTGCCCGTTCGCGACTGACGCCGATCAACGCTACGCATGGGGCACAACCATTCGCAATTCGAGAACAACTGTTCGCAGCAAATCATTTTGTTTCGTGATGTTTAGGTATACCTTCTGCGGAACAGCGATAACTATTGCACGTCATTCGGCACGTCCCAATTTGATTTGAGAATCTTTGCCGAGAACGTCTGGTCCTTAAACTCATCGAACTTCAAAGATGTATGCGCTGCTGCTTACAATCACTTCGATTGAACTGCATAGGTCTTCTCGCTCTTGTATCTACATCACAATTCCATGAGTCCTCTCTTCTCACACGATCAACAGTGCAAGGACATTAATGGCGCAGGTGGCTACGTTAAAGGCAAGATTCAAGCATTTGCCGTTGTGTTCGGCATGGGACGTCTTTCGAGACCACTTACTATTCGAGATCCGTCGGGTAAGCTTTGTTGTCAGAAATATCTACATATTCTTAATCTACAACTGAAGAGTAGAACGTGCGAGCGGTCTTTCTCCATGTGTCGCTTTCAGGCCAAGTGGTGACCAAAAACTACGAGATCCTTTTGCAAGATGAGAGCGGCGCTCAAGTCGTCACAGTACACAGTGGTATATGGCCAACATGAATCCTCTACTTTTTAGACTGTGAAGACAACTGGATTTATCACGACGGAAAGTGTATTTTCGTGGAGAGGCGACGAATGCGCTTCGATTCCGCCGCGTCAAGCTGTCGCAGTCGACGAGCCACGCTTCTTATGGAATTTGATGACAAGCTGGATGCCTTCCTCAGTCGAAATGAGAACTTTCTTGGAGAAGAAGACGACTTGGAAGCGAGTTTGTACTGGCTCGCTCTTACTGACATCAATCCTCAAAAGCAATTCCACTGGAATTTGAACTCGGGATTCATTTCGGCAAGTCAATTACAAAAAAAAATCTTGAAGCTCTAATTTTGTTGTTGTTTTTTTTTGCAGTTGGCGAATACAAACTACACGAATTGGGCTAACGGAGAACCCCGCGCCACGCCGACTGGCTCGAGGTGTGCAATCGTCTCGCGATTGCTGTCCGTGAAATGGCTCGTCTCCATCTGCAATGCGATGCTGCCCTCAATTTGTGTTCGATCAAAGTGTAAGTTCAATAAAGCAATCAGTAACCACAACCTTTTCAGACGAATTTGTCCCTACGCCTCAGACAAGTGAGTTCATTCCTACATTCATGAGATTCCCTTTCAGCAGACATTAAAAGCATCAATTTTACAGAAACTCTAACTGAAGGAAACTGGAATGCCCGCTACGACAGCTACGAAAGCTGTGAAAGTCGCAGTTTCTTTCTCTACTAATTTGGCTCAGCCGTCGGTGCTCTTCTTTATTTGATGTAAAGAAAACGAATTTCGCTGATTTTGTTGACAGCTATGAGACAGGAGTTAGAAGAAGCAATGAACAGAGGAAGTGAAGACAAAAACATGTAGAGCAGCATCCACATGTTTGGTGAAGCTGCCTGTGTCGTTCATGAGCCATTATTACCGACTTTCAGTCAGAGACCATCTCAAACTCTGATTTGCATCTCACGCCTTCCGAATACAAGCCCGTCGACCTCGCAGTCAATAACCAGAGCGAGAGAGTTTCGGCCGTCATAAGTCAGCAGCGTCGTGCTGGCGCCTGATAGAGCTGGCTGCCTGTCGGCTCGTGAACAGCTTAGAGCCGCCAAGTCCCGGAACCCAATTGCTAATCTGCTCGTGTAAACTTTGAAGCTTGTCCCGGCTGTCTTCACCGGACGACGTTCCCAAGCTGAATAAGAATAACAAGAGAAGGGGCTGGGAGGCGTTGTGTTGAATATTTCTTGAAAAGTCTCTCCAGTCCGCGATCGCATTCAAATCTTGAAACAGTTCTTTCGGCATAGATCGTGAATGAAACAAAGGAGCTTCTTTGTTTTGAGACGCTTTCAAGTCATCCCGTGAGGCTCCTCCATTGAATAATAGTATAGTTTTTTTAAGCTGGCAGATCGCGGGCAATGGTCTTTATGATAAATTTCTTTATTGCAGGCAACCCTCCAACATCATCTTCATCATTTCTAGCGATGCCTCACTCTCTTCGAATCTGAAGATGGGAAAAATGGCACAAGATCGATCATCTAATAGTTTTGTTTAGCTGTGTTTGATTTGTCATTCAGGCTCCCATTTTGATGTCTCATCAAAGGCTAACAATCAGTGCTAGAAACTCCCACTCAGAAAGATAATACTGGACACGAAACGACGACCTAAGGAATTAGATCATGACATCACGAGGGAAGAGGACCAAATGAAGAAGTGAAGAGTGCTGAGAGTCGAACTCGGTGATTTCTCTGTTTTGGCAACCAATCGAAAGCCACGAATTTGGGGATGGACGATATGAGTGAAAATAGAGAGAGGAGAGAAGAGACTGAAGACCGCGAAGTCTAACTCACTCCAGTCAAAGAAGAGGAAGAAGGACCACTGAACACCGCGCATCGACACTCTAAGGCCACAGAGCATGAATTTTGTATTGGATAAACGCCTGTATGAACCCCGAATAGAGAAGAGGAATCTGGATTCCGATGAAAACGTCAGAAACTATAATAAATTCTGAAGGAAGTACACTCGCGTGATGCTCGCACGTCACGCGGCGAAAATCTTCTCAACGAAGACGACCAGAAACGGTGGACGAGGGAATACGGGGGTGTGTGAAGTGCGGGGGGCCAAGACGAAGGATGAGAGGGGGGTGTCTCATGGATGATGTGGTCCCTTATCACATGGGAGGATCCACCAACCAAGACGGACTCGAGCGAAGACGACTGTAGACTTGGAGAGCTGAAGACTTGGAGACACATCAACGACCCGATGCGAATGTAAAACGATGAAGAAACGGCCCGTGCGAAGGAAGAAGAAGACAGCAGACAATGTATTTGAAGACCAACAAGAAATCGTTTCTTCATCTTCTCAATCAATAGAGACAACTTTTCACAGTTAGAACAAGGAAGAGGCAACAGTGTATCAAAGGCAATGTTCAATCTGAGAACATAAATAGACGCACTGAAGGCTGCAATGTATCGAGGGAAAGGAGAGACACAGAGTGAGAGATGCAACATGTAACAATCTGAAAACTCATTTGGGGAAGGGAGAATTGAAAAGACATGGGAAGGGAGATGCACCGGGGAAGAAACTCCCTCTTACTACCCGGAGGGGAAAGAAGCTCAAAACGCCGTCTTCATGCCGCCGTTCGTCTCGTCGACTGCCAAGACCGTAGTGTGTCCATTCTCCTTCGTCGACGACTGCGTGAACTCGCGCATCCAGGCAATGTCCGTCGACATCGCCATCAGGAGTCGCTCGTGCTCCGCGCCACCTTTACCTTCGCTCTTCAGTCGCCTCCCTTTCATGAACCTGAGTCAGAAGTTAGAAGAAGGGCACATGAAACGAACTTCTCGAGGTAGATTCCGATGCCGTACTCAATGGCATAGTACTCGGCGAGATAGGCGAGGATGGCCGTGATGCAGGCAATCATGAAGATGAAGGCGTGGAAGCGGAAGTCCCAGACGTAGTCCAGTTCCAGAAAGCTGATCATCAGCTTGATCGGGAAGAATGTCACCCAGAGCGATACCTGGAAACCGTGACGGAAATACCTCGTCTTTAAACTCTCATCAAGTTTTCTCCTTGCGCATTGAACCATCCAAAATTCACGAGAGGAATTTTTCTCACGCAAACTCTGTCGCCGGTTGGAAATATCAAGGCGCCCTCTGAACCCCTCCCCTCAAAGAATAGTGCAAAAGAACTTACGACAAAGCAGATGGAGAGGACGAGGACCAGGTACCGATTCGAGAAGATCGATTTGCGATACGGGGCACCCTTGCTGTAGACGACGGCCAGGTAAAGGTATTGATAGATGGAGACGAGAAAGACCGAAGTGCCTTGCATGCTTCGCTTGTCCTCCTCTTCTTCACCCGCTGGCACCGAGTACGGCGCGAACCACGGCTGCTGGGACGTCGTGTAGAAAACAATGAACTAAAGCTCTCCTTTATATGAAATGTGAGGAAGCTGAATACCTGAGACACGGCAATGATCGCTAGTTGAAGAATGATAGATGTGACGGAGGCCGGCGACAGAAGGCGCATCGGTGGCGGCGTGGAACTGATGTGCTCACAAGCCGGCGTTGTACCGAAGAAGACCGCAACTATCGTGATGAGGAAGAGATCAATGTAAAGGAACTGAGGGAAGAGATTTCAAAAGTGAAACTTATAAATACCTGGAAATCCGTGAGATTTGTGGCGATCCAGTAGAGCAGCATAATGGAGACGAACTGTGTGAGCGAGTAGCCGGCCATGTACTTGAAGACGCCGAAGGACGTGACGAGAGCCGCGCGACCTTCTCTGATCACATTCGGCACGCAACTGATATCGGCCACCTAGACAAGTTTTTTCTTCAATAAGGAAGAAGGAGACTCACCTTGGAGGTGAACGGTGCAGCGATCGAGGCTTCAGCATCCGACAACGAGATACCAGCATGAGCGGCCTTGAGAGCTCCACAGTCGTTCGCGCCGTCTCCGCAGAATCCGACAGTGTAGTCGATGTTCTGAAGACAGTTGACGAGCTGTGCCTTCTGTTCTGGCGACATTCGAGCGTAAACATCGCACACAGCCACAAGTCGATCAAGCATCTCCGGATACTGTGAGACTATCGTGGCGAATGTCACGCCTAAACGTTTCCTTAACTTCACAAACAGCAAAGACCAACCGTTCACTGCCAGATGATAGGTACTCTCGACGCTCTCCATGTGATAGATCGAGTCACTATCGACGGAGATGTCCTCGACAATCTCGTCACTCGACGACACGGATTGCTTGAGGACCAACGGAGTCCGACCACGCGCGTCGTGCTGACCAGGCAGCGCCTCGAGGATGAAGGTTCGCTTCGTCGGTCGAATGATGCCGCACTCGCGAGCCACACTCATTGCCGTCAGAAGATTATCTCCCGTCACCATCACACATCGAATGTGTGCTCTGAACGAATCAGAAGGTTTTGCTAGAAGAGAATTGCCAACCTGTAGAGCTGGTTGATCACTCCGAGAGTTTGCGGTTTGATGCGGTTCTCCATGACGACAATGCCGAGCATGATCAGATCGCACTCCACATCGTTGCGGTTCACCTTCTGAGCCTTGGCGAAACTCATCGCCAACGGCTTATAGGCGACGGCGATGAGTCGAAGACCCTTCTGTGCGTACGACGACACGACCGTCTAAAACTTCGAATCATTTAAAGAGAGAATCTGACATACGTGATAGTTCACAGGAATCGACGAGGGACTGCAAAGAGTGGCGATCATCTCGGGTGAGCCCTTCGTGTAGAGAACGAGGTTGTGCGCCGAGGTGCTCATTGGATCCGCCACGATCACCGTCATTCGTTGCAACGAGGAACTAAAACTCGTCTAGTTGAAAAAAAAAGGGAAAATCTACCTGAAGGTGAACTGTCGAACAACGGAGTACTCCTCGGAGAGAGCCTCGCTCTGGATGCTGTCCGGTGGTCGAACAAGAGTTGGCTGTACTTGATCGAACTGCTCCGACTCGTCCACCTGAAGACTGCATTAGAAGAATCCAAAATGTCCTCAAACCTCAGTGATGTTCGTGTTCTCCTCGATGGTCCAGTGAGTCTGCTTGAAGAGGATGAGGTCGAGTGGATCGCCGTGAAGAACTCCACCAATTCTAAAAGAAAAGAATGGCCATGAAGCTCGTTGACTAACCGAGTGAGGGAGTGGCATGTGGCAATGGCCTTGATGAGCTCGCCCCTGTGAGGCATCTCGTCGATGAGCATCGCGTGGTTCTCGTCAAGGAACACCGCCTCCTCGCTAGAACCGCCATGTCGTTGCTCCACTGGTCTCAACAGTTGGAAGTCCAGACCGTCCTCCGTGAGTGTACCCGTCTTGTCGAAGCAAACCTAGGCAAAGAAGATTATCCGAAAGAAAGCAAAGACATACCGTATTGATAGCACCGCAAGTGTTGATCACAGAAGGCGAAATGCAAAAGATTTGTGAACGTCGCAATCGCATACTCGCATGGATGATGCCGACGCTCATCGCCGCTAAAAGTACACGATCTTAATCTTAAAAGTTGTAACAAACCGGGAAGCGCGGGTGGCACGACGACGGTGACGATATCCAGCGACCGGATGATGATACGCTTGAGGTCGGCCTGTCGCGAGATCATCACGGCGATTGTGTAGCCGAAGCCGCAGAAGGCGATCGTCGCCAGGAAGCCGACGAACTTGAAGAGATCCTTCGTGAAGCGGAAGTCCACCGGCTTCGGGTACATGATCGATCGTACCAGCTGGCCCTTCAACGTCGAGTATGCCGTCCTCAGGACCACGGCCTGTAATTCAATCGATTATCGTCATGTTGGCAATGCGAAAGGATACCATTGGAATTCCTAGCTGTGCACACCGAAAGTGCAGACTCAGAATGAAAAAGAGAGGAGAGCACAGTATACGGGAAACGTAAAGGGCGGCCCGCGCATGAAACACTCGCTTGCAAGAATTCTCCGCACTCTCATTAAACCAAAGACAAGGATCAAGCGCCGTTCTCCCTTTTCGAACGAACCTTTTCGAACGAACCTAACAAGGAAAACGCCATGAAGAGATCTCATGCAAATAGGAAAAATAAAGGAAAGGGGGCGCCATCTAGACCGGCAAAACGACCACTCGGCACTACATTGAGGGATGTACCGAGCCGCAGCAGATGGGGGGCGGGAAGGAGGGAGTTGGTGTGGACTGCAAACGATTGACCTGTGACACCCAAACGAATCCTTGCACCATTGGTGAGGGAGAGTCTTACTGAAAGAAACGGCTTACCTTCACATGCCGACCCGAGTAGTAGCGTGTCTGCAGGACTTGCGTTCCACAGAAGAGGACGTGCTTCGCATGCACCATGATGTCGAAGCGCTCGTCCATCTCTTCACCGACCTCCACTTCCGGAATCGCCACCTGACAATATAAAATGAAGAAAGAAGCGACTCACCTTAGTCACAGGCACACTCTCGCCCGTTAGCATGCTCTCGTTGACGATCACGGTTCCATTCAACAAGACCGCATCGCATTGCAACGTGAAACCGTCTTGAGGAATGAGAAGAACGTCGCCAGGCACCAACTGCCAAGTTGGAAACAAAAGAGAAGCCAAGCCAACCTGATCTGACCGAATCCGCTCCTCAACACCGCCATTGCGCAGCACCGAGACATCGTCGACTGAATGGACCATCGAGCGAAGCTTCCTTTCTTGCTTCCGCGTCTGGTAGATGTCGGTGGTGATGGACAGCACGGACATGAGGATGATCACACAGGCGTAGTAGATGTACTGGTCCGTGAACCACACCGTCACACTACAAACAGGCATCGTCGCTTCAAGGCAATTCGAAGAGTTCTTGACGAAAGATTGTTATCGATGTGACATCACAGTTTCGATGTGCACCCAAAGAATGATCAATAAGCAGCAACAAAACGTGAAGGCTACACACACCTGAAGACTTGGAAGATGTAGAAGGGCGAGATGGCTTCGCGGAACAGCAACACGAGGATCGGCTTCAGCTTCACTTCGATCTCATTGAGACCAAAGGTAAGCATGCGTTGTCCGACTTCCGAGGTCGAGAGGCCATTCTTCGCGTTTCGTCGGAACGAGCTCATCGTTGCCTGTAAGATGCCGTTTCGTTATCTGACGAAGAAAGTCAAAACAAAACGTGCAAAGCGAGAACTCACCCCGGCTTCCAAGTCAGCACACGTAACGAATCGCTCTTCGCGGTCCAACCAGAAATACTTGAGCTTCCGGAAGGTGAAGAAGCGGATGTGGGGCACTTCCTTCAAGCCTCCATGACCATCGGGCAACGAGACCGGCGAGTTCTTCGTTGAGCGCATCGTGATCATTCGTCGAACTTGGATCGCCATATGATCATCGCTAAAGAGCCGAAAGGTAAACAACAACAAGAAACTCGACTTACACGACAGTGACGAGGTCGGCGACATCGAAAGTGCATCGTGTGGCACGAAAGTTGATGTAGAAATGGACACTCCAATGGGCGATCAACCGAAAGATGCCGAGCGTGATGATCGAGAGAAAGTAGAAGAGGAACTAAGATTATGGTAAAGATCAAAAAGAGCGAAGTGAACTCACCGTGCGCAGTGGACTCGTCTGATAGCCGGTGATGGTGAGTTTGTCATCGCCGGACTCCAACTTGAACTCGGTGCGCGCGTCCGTCAACTTCTTCTTCAGCTCCAAGGTCGACATATTGACAACCGTGTTGGTGGTGGTGGCCTCGTAGGAGGGCGGCTGGCTGTGCAGGAGCGGCTCGCAGAGGAGTGGACGCTCCTCGCCCTCGCACACCGACGATCCTTCTGCGCTAGTCTGCAATAGACAATCGACCTTAGTCATTGTTTTTGATGTAACGAAAAGCTTCCCAAAAGTTTTTGTTTCCACATCTATTTGCCCGCGTCCCGTTTCACATTCTGCCCGTCTGCATGAGTCACTAAACAAAACATGAGAAAGGACTGAGGAAGTGACGCTCGCCTGGGAAAGTGAAAGCTTAGCCCTGATTTTAGAAGGAGAGAAGGGAAAGGATAGGCTGGCTAGCCGACTGAGAATCGTCTAACACGGCCACGGTCAGTCTCTTCGTTTCTAACAGGTTTTGGCTCATCCCTCTATCATTCGCTCACATGGGAAGATTTCACTTCTGCGCGTTTTCTCGAGATCCCCACAAGCTGCTTACCATTTCAGTCATTGTCGATTCTACCTAAGATGAGGCTGCCGTCGGGGAATGAGCATTCCCTGGCAGTCGAGCGCCGAGATTGCGACCGGGAGGATGGCACTCGAGGTGTCGAAGGGAAGACGGCTCACGACACCTTCTTTCGACGGGAACCGTGAGACAAATCACGCGCCACGTAAGGCGTCGGAACAACGTTGGCGACGGCGGCGGCGCGACAGGCGAGAGGACGCGGGCGCGCGTAGTTGCCAAATGGGCGAGGAGAGGCCGGCGGAGAAGCAATTAGTCACTTCTCGAGGACGAAACTCCTCCGCGTGTTGGGCCGTCACCGACAAGTCGTGCGAAAAAACTTTGTCCTAGCTCACGTCGAAGGGCCTATAGAGAACGTGCTAAGCTCGCTGGTCAGGTGACAAATGTGTTAGCGTTCACGAGACGAGGATTGCGCAACAACTAGCAACAGTTTTGAAAGAGTAAGAGGGGCAGAATTGGGGCAGGTGAGAGGAGAATTGAGGGACGAGAGAGACGCGATGAGGCGTCGGCGCGTCCGCTGAGTCTGATATGAACTTTGGAAGGTGACGCCAAGGCACGAGTGAGGTGAGCCGAAGCGATAAAGTCAAGAGGAAGAGGAGGAGAAGGTGGAGGGGTGGGCCGGCGAGCCAGTGCGGTCCGTCTGTTTACCGCGTCATCATCGGGCTTCCGATGTCTGCCGAGAGTCGAGGGGCGGTGCGCGCGCATCAAGATGAGAGGTACGTAAGGGAGGGAGTGAGGGAGGCCAAAGAGAGCGCGGAGGGAGGAAGGGAAGGTGAGACAATCGTCGACAACACACTGCTTCTTATCACTAAGGATGATAGCGCCTCCACCGCACGCAGTGGACAGCAGCGCACCCAGGTCAGTTTCAATGTCTGCGTTTTGTTGCTCGTTTATTGATGCCTGTCATCTGCCGTCTAGCCTGACATCCCTCGTGACTCCGTCGTTGTTTTAGCGTATTTCTGCTTTTCAGTTTCTCTTGTTACGGAATATTATTGCCTTCAACTATTCCCAAGGAGTTTAAACCCAGAAAGACACAACTGGACTACACTTTCCCCCTCTATTCCTGATATCGAGCCATCGGACATTCCAGAGATTGTGCCCAAAAAGCTGTCAAGAAGGAAAAGATGTACCTCTGGTCCGGATGCAGGGGGCGGCTGCAAGCGACCGCTGAGCGTTCACGTCTCTTCGTAGAGGCGGACGGGCATGCGCCGCTGCTGCCGCCACACAGATCGCCGTCCGTCCGCCGTCGACGTCTGGAGTAGCCTCGCGGCCACTCTGCAAGCCAAGCACTTCGTCTCTCTCCCTTTGTCTTCCTCCTCTCCTCGAGGCGGTGTGAAAAGAACTCGCACGAGACGCGCAAAGAGGGTGAAAAAGGGAGTTTGCATGAAGAAAAAGGAGGATATGAGGGGACATCATGTGGGCGTCTAATGAGGGGCCAGCCATCGTCGACGATGGCTCCTCTCCGGCTGCGCAACTAGGAATTCGCGCTCATGTTGACAGAGCGGTGCGGCGCGATTGGTTCGCTGGGATTTTTCAATGTTGAGCAGAATGCAGATGGCGGCGGGTAGGAAAGAAGAAAGGTTCAAAAAGATGGCGGACACAAAGGATGTATGTGTAAGAACCGCACAGACGTCTACGCTCACAGAGACGCCCGCCGGGTGCCGACGAACGTGTGACATGATGTTGTGGCTAGAGAAATGTTGCGCAATGATGAACACGGAACAATCTCAGAGCTCAAAGGCGAGGAAGATCATTGTCGCACAGTGAATCAGAGCACGAAGACGCGCGTGAACTACTTTGTTGCATGCATGCACGACGGGCAGCCATCGACAAGAACCGCGGGGGAAAGAGAGGGCGTTTCAAGAAAAGAAGACCAAGAAGACGGCGGCACCTGATAAGCATCACGCCGCTTAATCAAAAAGTCCGCAACGGCCATGATCACCGAAAAATCGCAGTTCGCGATATTGGAGCGCTTGAAAGGCGAGAGAGTAGAGATTATACTGGCAAAAGGGTGTCAGGAGAAGAAAAATCATAGCAACGAAGAAGGCCAGAGTCAAAACGATATCAGCAGTTCGTCAGGCGCCATTTACTGCCTTTGATCGGCGCTAAGAGCGTAGTGCGGGCCCGGAAACTGGCACCGAAGAGAAAGTTGGGAGCACTGCGACAAAGGAGGGATCGACGAGGTGAAGGGAGGCACTGTGAGGAAGGAGGAATGGCCCGCGGGACTGGATGGGCGACGCGGTGGCAGAGGCAAGAGGCGCGTTTGCACAAGCGTGTTGGGGAACGAGGCGAGGAAGAGGAGACGCAATGGCACTGTGCACGCAGCGGGCCTGCTGACGGAATCGGAGAGGACCCCTGTTGCCGAAGGCTTATGAGAAGCGGTAAAGGCCGTAATGCGGGAACAACGGGGCAACCAACGAGCAAAATGACGGATCAGAGACAACAGAAAAGGGTCACAGAGGCAGAAGGTCGGGAGATGAACGGGCACGGAAACGAAAATAATCCCCAACAAACAATCACTTCCTCGTTACCAACAAAAAAAGAGAACAACATCATTTTTTCGCACATTGTCATTGAACTGTCCAGAACGGCGCCTCCGGAACCATAAATTGGTTGACGTAGCCAAGAGCGTAAAAAGGGCTGTGTAGACACTTCGTTATCGGCAAGAGCGAAGTTCTTCAGTCGCCCAAAAGCCCGTCGCCAATCCTCACGGTCTGTATCACGTGCTCGAGCAGAATAAGGACATTGAACGAAGCGAGAGAAGTGGGATGTGGGGAATTTGGCGCGAAGAAGGAGTCGCGTGCCCGGGCTGCTCTCTCGTCGCCTTCTCCAAAGCGGCAGCCCCTGCCGTTGAAAGAGGAAAGGGGCCGAGGCGCCAGCCGCGACGCGCCCGTTAACCGAGACCAAATCTCAAGTTCTCGCCCCTTCTCCCAGAGGAAAAATCATCCAGTGCAAGTGCGCGTCACGGTCAGATGCAAGTAGACGTACACAGAAACCCTGACGTCGTCCCCAAACCACGTAAATACCACGTCGTCATCGATTTTGCTGAGAGCCGCCGTGTGAGCTGGCAGTGAGGGTGGCAAGGGAGGAGAGGAGAGAGGAGAGGGAGGGATTGCCACGAGTCGGCGGTTCTACCGCGTCGACGACAACGGGAGAGAGAGAGAAGAGAAGGGGGACGATTGCGGTGCCTGACGTGCGTCGAGGGACGGAAGGCGGGTCCCGAGTGGGCGGACGCGCGGCGACGAAGCCGGCGAGCCACTCGCGCCAAATTCGCTTAGTTCCTTGGGATCGCCGCTGGGCCCCCGTTGAAAGCCGCTGCCGCCGCGACAGACGCCTCGCCATCGCGCCGAGACCCGCGGGCAGCTCCGGGCTTTCGCGCCCTTTTCTTCCTCCCGGCTTCCTTCCTCCTCGAGAAGAAGACCAAGAGACTCCACCGAAGAACTCTTTATTATAATTTCTCTTTCGCACAACAGCTCGGGGTTAGGTCTCTCGAAGAAGAAAGGCAAAGAGAGAAGTTTTGGAATGAAAAACAAAAACATTGCAAATCAGCCCATAAAGCACAGGAAAAGAAGGGGGAGCTATGTTATAGAAGGAAGAATGTTTTAGTGTCCGTGTATCTCAGAATTCTTATGATTTTCAGAGCTACCTATCGCTTCAAAAAGATGTGTCTTGAAGGCGCAGAAGTGCGTTTTTTTGGCTCAAAAGAGAGAGGCACAATGCCATCAAAGATTATTAAAAACAGAAAGAGAATAAACATGCAATCGAAGCCCTCTCGCCTCGTCTGGAAGGAGAGGCGAAGAGACCGACGGTCGCTTATCACAGACAAACAGCGGGAGGAGTGTGGAATGAGAGAGGAAGAGACAAGGATCAAGAGAAATCACCGCTTGTCGAAGAAGCCTGAACAAAGGCCAACGAGGGGTCATCGTGACGACATTGTAGTGGAACGGTCAAAGGGGACGAAGTGAAGGAAGCCAGAAAACCAGCCGCCACAAGAAGAAGGGTGACTGAAGAGAAAAGGAGGGCACATGGATAGATCACAGCTGGAAGAAGAGGAGAGGAGAGAGCGACGGCGAAGGTGTCACCTTGCGATTTCCCATATTATTGTGTGAAGGACCTCGGAAGAAGGAACGAGAAGGAGAAGGAGAGAAGAGACAGGCGAGATACCCAATGAACAAAGTAAATGAAGAAGCGCTTTCAGCGAGTTTCTCTTATTTTGCTGTTGTCGTCGCGCCTTCAGACGATTCACTTTCGGCTGGCTTCGGCGGCGCGTCGGCGGCTTCTTGCTGCTTCTCCTCTTCGGTCTCTTCCTTTATCGCCGTCACTGTTGGTTGAACGACGTGAGGAATCTAAAAAGTGATCGTCAGGGTCGAGGTTGGTTTCACCTGCGAAGTGGCCACAGGCGAGATGGGCGTCTGCGGGGCGGACGAGTCCTCCGAATGGTGACGATAATAGAGTTTGTCGGTCGTCGATATTTCACCTAAAACCCTTGATCAGTTCACCACGACTTTTTCCCCAATTGCAGTGTGACCATCCAAAGGGAGAAAAACGAACCAGTTTTGAGGTTGAAAGTGCGTCCCTTAAGATTGGTGGTCTCCTTGTCCAGTGGTGAAAGCCAGTTCACTAACGAGCCCATAAGCGGCAGCTGGCGCATCACACCCTGTAAGAGGGCAAAGATCCATTCGCTGAACGCTCGTTCACTCACTTCCTGCATGAGACGTGCATCGTTCTCCTTCCTCAAGTCCTCGTTCGCCGCTTCGATGCCTTGACGAATCAAATCGGCGAGACTGTCCATGTACTGAAGCCGTTCATTGATTGTTTGCAATGCTCAAACATGCCTGTTGGCTGCTTTCAATGAGCTTTCCGCGTTCCGCCACCATGCCCACAAGATCCACGAGGTCCTTCTCATCGCTGAGCATGCCGAACTTCACGCAGTGGACGCCGAAGGCCTGTGACTCGCCCGTGGAGAAGGCCGTGTCCACAGATCTCAGGGCATGGACAAGTTCAAGGTTGAGATGCGAGACTTGTTGGCGTTGCTTGTCGTTCCACTCATGGGGATCCGTCTCCTTCACAATAGAAGGCACGAAGCTGAAAGGGAAGGGTTTGATGTGGCTGTTGCGTGACGCACCAAACAGCGCCTGCTCCTGCCCATTTCTGAACCGGGAGAATGACGAGCGACGGATATTCGGCACAAATCGCAGACAGTTGACGACGCGCCGACACCGTCGATTCCACGATCTTCAGAGTGTCGGCCAGCTGCACAATCAGCTTCTGAACGTGTTCCGGATGCGTGGCGTTTGCTGAAAGACGGCTCTCTCTTGGTGTTTGCGTAGGTGGGATTCTGGGGAGAGGAGAAGGAAGACTCACTGGCGGCACTTTCCAGGGGACAGAAGCGGAATGCTGTTCCGTGAACACCACCGAGCTCAATAAGATGAAGGCCAAGTTGTCGGCACTCAGAAATAAGGCCTTGTCCCAGCTGCAAGCCCTCAAGTGTTCCAGGTTCATGAGCCGTTGCAAACCCAAGAATTGAGGCTATCCGCGTATTCGATCTCTTGTTCCAGCTCATTCTTCAGCTTTGTTAACTCCTCTGCATGCGCTTCTTTCTCCTCATTCTTCAGATGAGAAAGCTTCTTGATCTTCTGCAAGGGGAAGCATGAAAAAGTCAGAGAGGCAGACCTGACTGATCTCCTTGAGGACTTCATAACGATACTTGAAGATGAGAACGGTCGGTGCCAGGTATTGATTCTTGTAGACTCGATTGGCGAATTCGACCGCGTTCTCAATGCCCGTGATCTCGACTTCCCGTAACGTCGACAACCCTTTGAGCATCACTTTGCTCTGCAAGCAACATGCGTTCCATCTCTGTCGTCACATCACGAGAGAAGAGAGATGAAAGAGAAAGAGGGAAATGCGTTCAACGAACCAGTAAATATGCATTTTCGATCATGTCCTGAATGCGCTTGGTCGTGAGGTGCTGCGTGGCCACCCACCACGGTAGCGTGTCCAACTTCTCGCGATATGTCGGCTTGAAGCCCTCGACGGCACGATGCAGTGTCTGTTTTGGTGGCGGCATTTGAAAACAATCAACACTTACCACTAATGGGGCAGCCGGAATACCCAACCACATAGCGAGCGGCATGCTCATACTGTCCACCTGTGAGAGGACATGCACCAGCACCTCGGTGGGCTCCTTGAGCATTAGAGCAGCGACTGCCTGCACAGAGGGTTTGATGTCTTTTGAATGAGTCGCACCTGTCCAACGATATGTAGCCAGAAGCGATGCTTCGTCTTTCGCAGGTCGAGCAACTTGCTGACCATATCATTTTGGCCGAGCACCGTGGACCCGACAACGGCGATGACGAGCAAGGGACGCTTGCCGGCAGCCACATCCGCATCGAGCTGCTTCTCAAAAGCCACGTGATCCTGGAATATCGACAATGAATCTCTGATGAGGTTGTTTCTTTGTTCTTTCAATCGAATTTTGAGTCCTCAAGTCGTCCTCTGAGAGGACCTCGTTATTGTCTTTCACGAGAAGAAGTGCTTGTTTTGTCAAGAAAAGGAGTGAAGAGGAAGAAGAAGCAAACGCTCACAATGCGACCCTCGATCTCGCTGAGTTCTCCCTCCAGCTTGCTCAACGGAACCACATCCGAAATGCCGAATTCAGTTGTCAGATAAGTGGCAAGCTCGACATGAAGAGCAGGTGACACGTAGACCACCGGTGCTCCTTGGTCCACAAATGCTCGCCATCCCTTGCTCGAATACTCGGCCCCGTAGGAATCACGAAGGGCCAGACGAACAGCGTGTCCTGAATTATGATTCGTCATTACCGAAGAGGGACGCTTACCAATGCCGTTCCTCAGCGAGCTCGAGACGGAGGAGTCGTTCTCCGAGCAGTGGACCTGGCACTCAGGGAAGCGGAAGAGATGCGCCATCGCCTGTCCCGTGTTGCCGTAAAGCCATGAGGCAATCGACTGTCGATGATGGGCACCGAGTAGATCAATGTAGGCCTTCAGAGAGGCTGACGTGACGAGTGTCCTTCCCAGATCGGAGAGACGCGGCCCCTCGGTGCGACTTCTAGACGGCATCTTGTGGGGCTCGCCGGCCGTGGCGGACCTGGTCTTGACGAGTGCCTGGTGGGTGGATCCGGCGAATGGCGAGTCGAGCTTGTTGACCCACTCGTCAGAGACGATGAGCTGCTCTAGTTGCTCGAGAACGGGCGAGACCACGTTGCCCGAGGCGGATCGCCGCGAGGCTCGTCGCTCAGCCGTGATGGCACCGGCGCCTGCCGCCTTCAAGCACACGCACGCTTAGCGAGGTAAACGAATCTAGCAACGCAAACAAAAACACCGATTCTCTCATATTCGGTCTTCACTCTCTGTGGATGAAGGAAGGAAGCGGAAGAGGAAGATTCGTGTGCCAAATGAGGAAGTGAAAAAAAGTGATTACCCCATTTGGAATGCTGGCCTTCTTCGGTGGTCGTTCCTCGACGACCCCGCTGTCAGTCGACGCCTGCGAGCCCTTGGCCGAGCCAGGACTCGGTTGTTGTCCGCCTTCTATCTTGCTGAAAAATGTCGAAGCTAAGAAAAGAAGAGCTCTAGTATGGAGTCCATTTTGGTTTTGTTCCCTGGGACATTTGACTCCCTGACTAGGGAGAGGGGGTTCGAAGACTCTGTTTGCTAGACGAAGCGCGCGCCCTTTCTTGCCACTCACGTGGAAGCCTTAAAGATGCGCAGGCTGCTATCCGACTATCGCCTCTTTCCCTCTTCCTCGTCTTGAATTCGTGTTGCCAGCAAGAGCAAAACAATTAGCAGAGCGAGGAATGAGGCCAGGACGCGGTGCTTCTCCCAAGGGAGCCTTGCAAAGACCTGCCACGTCGCCGGAATGGGAACGGCTGGCTGGAAAGGGGGAGGGAAAGAGGAGCCCTCGACAGGCTCGCCGCACGCAATCACCACGCCGCTTTAGGACCATTATGGGAGGGAACAAAGAAGAGACAGAGAGGATCGGCCCCTCGAGAGACCTGAGGGGACAGGCGACTTCCAAGTCGGAGGACGTCGTCGCCGTCGACGGTGGCAGCGAAGGAGGAGGAGGAGGCGCTGGCAGCTGACGCGGCCTCTTGGCAGTGCATCCCGGCAAGTAGGCACTCAGCATCAACGGAGTGGAAGCATCTGAAGATGCACATAGACGGGCTCTTCACTTGGAAGCACGGGAGAGCGCGCAGCAGGCGCGAGTATTAGCGAGCCCGCCTGAAGGCATCGAGACCGCGCGTCGGCACATGTGAAATTGTGTCATCGACGATTGGGGAACGAGCTGTCGAATGAAAATCAATGTGCCTTGGGTGACAGGGCGAAACGAAGAAGGAGACGAGGATGGCCGGCGGCAAGGGGAGGGAGGGACGGGCGATGGACGAGGAAGAAGCAGACGAGGGTACGCGAGCCGAGTCGGGCGGGTTCCCACACATTCACTCTACACCAAGTCCTTCTCACTCTTCCTTTCTCGAACAAGCCATATCCTAGAAGAGAAAGAGGGACAAGACGGTCTTCGATGTGTCAAGTCAAGCAGATCAAGGCAATGAATATATGAGAGAGTCTGGATTTTCCCTAGGGACAGAGCCTCTTGCAGAACGAAACCAAAGTAAAAAGAGCGAACTTGAACTTTAGCCAGTCACGAAATTTCATGAAGACAAACGAGACGCTAATTTCGCCGAACGGAAGGGGCGGCCAAGAGGAAGACGGAAGGAGGAAAAAGCAGGACAAGGGGGACGCCTCGTTGAAGAAGAGGCAGGAGAAGGGAGGCTGTGAGCTGATGCGACCAGCGCGGCGTCGAAGGAGACAAGGCCCTCAGCGAGATCCATGGATATGGGCACTTTTTTGGCGCGACGCCGGCCAAAGTGAGTCGAGAGAAGAGGGAAATCCCCTCCGGACACATGGATGAGCTGGGTGTCATTGGGCTGCCGACGCCGTGAGAATGGGCAAGCTCAGCGCCTCCAGCGCAGGAACAAACGCCAGAGCATCAAGGCCCCCGAATTCTCCGATTAAATGGCTATAAAGCGAGGAGGCGGCGAAATGAACGCACGTTCCTCTTACTGAGGCAACGACGATGAGAAAAAGGATCAGCGCATTAGAGGACAGAGGGAGAAGGAGGTTTCGGGAATTCTGGCTTAAGACCGTCTCTCACCTCGTCAGCCTCTTGAACTTCTTCATGGAGAAGAACGAAGAAGAAGGCGCGAAGCAAGCAAAGATGCGCGGAAGAGACTCTTCAGCCCTTGGAGACAAGTACCAATTGCCCAATTCTTATCCTCTTTGGGGAGTTGTGACTGAATTAGACTGGCAGCTCCTCCTCTGTGAGGCGTCGGGAAGGGACAAAGAGTCCCGACGTCGAGACTTTAGGGGGAAGGGCGGCAGCTGAGGACGGAAAGACGAAGAAGAAGGCGAAGTCGTCGTCGAAGGAGACCACACAGAGAGCGTCTCTCTTAGCCAGCACAAGGGGACCCAAATGAAATTTCGTGTCTTTCCGCTTTTCGACTCCCGGCATAGTCCAAGCGAGCATCTTTTGCCTTCCCGAAAAGTGAACCACTAAGAGGCAGAAGGAAAAAGGAAAATGAGCACTATGGGGACGACCCCCGCCTGGTTGGACCCTCCTTTCATTGTCTTTCACGTTCTTCCTTCCTGTTCAATAAATAAGCGAGGAGAGGAAGCGCTTTGGACCTCGCCCTCCCCTTTTCGAACTCTCTCTAGAATGAGGCCTGACCTGTCGATGCCGGCGATGAATTGTTGGACCTGATCGACGGTTTGCACGAAGTCGGCTCCCGCCGAGGAAGCCATTTTCGCGTTGTTGATCTCTGCAAAGGGTTCATGCCTCTATTTATTTCTCTCACTCGCGAGTCGCCTGGATGGCCACAAGTGGCATGCACGTAAAAACGCGCGCGCGCGAGAGCGCGTGTGCAACAACCAATTTGCGTAAATGGAAAACGAACATGGAAGAACATGCCGCGGCGCTCGCGCGCACCGCATTGCTCGAGTAATGAAACAACGAGAGGGCAAGGGCCATTTTGTGCCAGTCTTGAATTCCCGGCGACTGCAGAGGCGAAGACGAGGACGAGAAGAGGAGCTGCGAATTGAAGGGTCATGCATTGAATAATAGAAAAACACTGGGGGTGGTCGGCGTGCTCTCGCTCTCTCTGTGGCGATGAGAAGGAGGAAGAAGGAGAGTGGATGAGTGTAGAAGAGAGGTTCACTCCTGGGGGCAGCTTTAAAGGACGATGAGGAAGACGACGACGAGAGCGACCACCCGCGCTAACGGGCCAATACACGAAAGGCATTGGGGCCAATTCGAGGAGAGAGGGAGAAGCCATAACTTGGAGGGGGCTTTCGAAGAGAGACTAAGAAGGACGAGTGCTTGTCGACTAGGCTCCCATTCTTTTTAGTTAACCGAAAAACTCGAGGCAGCGATTTAGATTATGACAACAAAAAAGTGAAGCTCAACGAAGTCTCGAGAGCAACGGAAGAAGAGCCAGGGGGCAGCCTCCACCCGATGCACTCCTTCTTCCACTTCTTCACACAGGCCCCATAATGCCCCGTCTCGTCTCCTGGGAGCCCCACGAGCAAGTGCAGACGAATGGGATAAATCTCGATTTGGAGTTTTACGGGCCTGCAAAGTGATGAAGGACAACTCGACAAATGGATTTAGGGATAGAACGGAGAACGGAGAACGAGCGAGAGAGACGACCTGATCTCCTCCATAAGACCCCATCACCCCTCGTAAACGGAGTTCAATCCGGCTTATAATCTTTTCGATTTGTCTAGCTTCATTCATCAACATCTTCATTCAGCCAAAGATTCCTTGAAGACCTAGAAACACAGTCGCAGAAAGGTCGCACAGAAAAGGTTTGAGGAGACGATGCGAAAAGTGGTTTTTTTTTGCTAGACCCAGTGTGGGGGGCGAACCAGTGGGTCAAGGCTGGACACGCACCACAAAACTTCCTATTCCAGACGAGCATTCAGTGGAAGGGGGACCATGCTTCATCTATATCAACAAAACTGTAAAAATAAGTCTACCATGAGCTATGTCTGAAGGAAGAAAAAAAGGCGAAGGACAAAGTGAGATCGCATCGGCTGTCCGCGAGGCATCATCAACAGCGCGCAAAACGGGGAGACCCGCACAGCTGCACAAAGCCGTCGTCGCCGCGCATTGAGACGTCAAACAAAAGGGAGGAGAGACTCGAAACGGTTAGCCGGCGAGCCGCCGCTTGCGCCTCGAAAGGGATTCCGTTGCTGCTGAGGGATGGTGGAACGGCTACGTGGCCGGGCCCGAAAACGGGGGGGGGGGGGAGAAGGAAACGGGGAAGAGAATTGGAACAGGGCGCACGGGGGCGCGGATTTATCTCGACACGACGACCGAGAGCTCGTCCCCCTGAAAGAACAAAAGAGAATCGACGAGGCGGGCGACGATGCGCGTCGAGAGAGAGGGACGCGAGTGAAGATTCTCGACGACGATTACTCTCCAGAAGTGAGTGGGGGTCTTCTGGTCGCCAACGCAGCAAATGAACACGCATACAAACAGGGATGGGGGGGGGGCAGAATGTGTGGGGGAGTGTGGGATTACTAAGCGTCTCCCCCTGAATGGCACGAGGAAGAGAGGGAGGGAGCCAGTTGCCCCCTCCTCTTGTGGCACGCGCGCGCGATGAACACCAAACTTCGCCCCGCTCCTCCGACTTCCAACACGACATGGAGCCCGGGCGCCCCGCTCGCTCGCGACGCTGCCACGTTGCTGTGCGGCGGCGGCGAGGGGCGACGACGAGCGCCGGGGCACAGGGCGCGAGCGTTGATAGGCCCCTCTCCTCGCTTTGGTTGCATGGAAAGAAGGAAGGGGAGGCCCGCAGGGTGAAGAGAAAGAAGGCGCTTGCAGGCAAGCGATGGCGTGCGCGTGGAAAGCGGCGACTGTGTGCGATGCAGCAGGGGAAGAGGAGAAGAAGGTGAGGGGGAGACGCGCAACGAGTGCAAACACAACAAAACGTGGAGACACGGGGACGCCTCGCGCAACTCGACCAACTAGAGTTCCGAGCCTTTTCGACATCAACAGTCGCCGGTCAACTGGAACTCAGTCTCTCTCTTCTCTGAAGGCCTATTCACGTAAATCCAGAAAACACCCGCACAAAACAATTTTTCACATGAAAATTGTTGATCAGAGGAAAGTCCGGGAACCTCAGAGGAGGGCCAGAACTGGAATCGGAAAGGTGTGAAGTCGAGAAGAGAAGTTGAAAGAGAGCGAGAAATGGCTACCGCCGCGAGGCGCGAACCAGCCGTTCGAGGACCTCCTTCTCTCTCCTCTCCACCTCAGCCCTCGTCTAGCCCCCACCAAAGAAGGCGAGCGCGCCCTCTGCATCGCCACGCGTTGAGGCGCGCGTTCGCCTTTGATCAATCGATGCTCCGCGTCGGGGCAAATGTTTATTATTGCCACGCGACGCGTGCGAGCGGCAACAAATGGCATTCCGACCATGACGGTGACATCGAAGACCTAAAGAGGGAGGGAATGGACCGTTAATAGTGAGTGAAGGCAATGAGGATGTCTCTTGAGAGGTTCCTCAAGGCTGTTCACCCGCATGATCGGCGTCCTCAAAAAGGACATCGTTCCATACCGACAATGGCGCGCAAAAGAGACGAAGAGGGACGCACACTTCCAGAGGAAGAAGAGGAGAAGAGACTCACTTCACAACATGCTCGACATCGGGTTTCACCTTACGCGTTGCTCTCTCCTCTCTTCCTCGGGTTGGCGCTTGCTCCTCCTGGCTGGCAGGACGGCCCCGAAGACCCCGAGGTTGATAGAGGAACACGCTTGCTCTATGACGGCGTGGTGATGGTGGCCCTGTCGCGGGCCCCGCACCGTCGCCCTCCGACTCTCTTCATTCGCGCCGCGCGCACCTTCTTCTTTCCTTCTTTCACGTTCCTCTTTGGTGGAGCCAAGTCATCTGGCAAGTGGCTAATTTTCAGAATTTTGACCTCGTGAGACCCTCAGAGAGGACGACCCCGTCCTCGACCCACTATTCCCTCGCTGTTCATCTCCTTCTCCTCTCAATTGCAGAGGGTTTATGAATACTCAGCGGCTTCTTTACACTTGCGGTAAGAACCACATCCATTAGTGCGACGTGGACATTCTTGGTTACGGGTTCCAGTTTTCATCGGGTTTCTGCCCGGTCAGCAGGCTGACGAGCCGAAAAATGACTGTCCGGTTTCCCTGCGTTCCGTTGAAGTAAGTCGTCTTGCTCTTCGTCGAACGTCTCACCTTCAGGCTTGCTCGCCAACAGTTCTCGCTTGCCGGCAGGGCGTGGACTTCAGGTTACATTGCCCTCCAACTTTTGTCTTCGATGCAACAAGACAAATCTGTTCAAGACCAGGGAGGGTCCCTGAGTGCAAGATCGACGAGGGAGACCATCGTGTCAAGTCGTTAGGTTCGTCCAGACAGCTGCTGAATCCAATTTGCGATGGATGCAGACCTTTTGTGTGAGAACATGACTGACGGGGTCTATAAGCCGCAGGCGAGTCTCTGCTCATCGACTGTCCTTACGTGTACTGGAGGACTCACCGAAGTGAGCTTCTGTCCGGAGGGTCTCGTCTTTGATGAATTTCGACGTATTTGCAACTTTCGCAAAGACGTCAGCGGCTGTGAGGAGACAAGACTGGATACGCCGAGCCCGCCACTTCTCACCTCGACTGGCATGCCAATCACTAATATTCGATGGCCGGAATCTGTTATTCGACGCGTCTTTGATCCGGAACTGGACTACACGGCCTTGCCTGAATCGGCTGTTGAAGTGGCGCAGACAACCATGTTGACACCCCAGGCCGCCACTACACAATCTCCTGCGCCGGATTTTGAAAAGATCGCCAAGCCCGTCGAGCCTGTAAGGAGGGCGCTACCCTCGGAGCCGGGTCCCTTTGTGCCACCGGCGGTACCTCCTGCAGTCCCTGTAACCTTTCCTCCTCCTCTTCCTCCTCCGGCAGCCACAACGACGGCATCCTTTCTCCACGAACCAGAACCGCAATCTCTAGCGGAAGTTCCAGGTTTCGTTTACGGCAGACCATTTCAGACCGGACGCGGGTTTAGAGGCGGAATACTGTGAGGGAAGACTCGACGGATTTTACGCCCTTCGACACTGTTCTCGGTTCTTCATCAACTGCACGGCGCCCGCGAGTCTCATCGCTGAATGTCCCGAGGCGCTCATCTTCGACGAGGAGCGCCAGGTGTGCGATCCGCGTTCGAATGTCGCCGGCTGCATGCTATACATTCTGCCACCAGCGACAGCTGCGCCCGGTTCCGATCCCGAAGCGGGTGAGTGACACTCAAAAACCCCCGAAAACCCATTTCGTGTGTGTTTTAGTGCGCAGGTGTGAGCGGCTGGCGCAAGGCCTTTACGAGTACGAACCTTGTTCCATCTTCTACTTGTCCTGTTCACCGACGTTTTCGACCATTCTCTCTTGCTCCATGGGTCTTTTCTTCGATTCCTTCAGAAGAGTGTGCGACTATCCGAACAACATCCCCAACTGTCTTTACGCCTTCAAGTCCGGCTACCCTGATCGACGTCTTGGAGAATAAAAAAAATGTTGTTGAGAAGAATTGCTAGTGGTAAACAGTACATTTTCTTTTTCTCTTAAGCTGGCAATGAGTACTTCGACCAAGAGAGACTCTTGGTCCCTCAAGAGCCTCCTTCTGTGCTTTGACCAACAAAGACTGGAAACATCTTCTTTTCTGGCCGCGCAGAGCACGAATGGCGAATATTTTGACTTCTCGAGCGGTAAATGACCATCTTCACCGACCGGAGAGGCGCTCGTGCAAAATGGTTATCAAATTGCTATGAAGGTCCGAGAGGTTGAAGTGTGATGTCGAGTTTCAAGAAGCAGTCGAAGTCTCGCAATGACCGCCTTGATGTCAACTTCGTGGGCGATGAGGCGAGAATTGAAGTTGAATGAAATTACCGGCTTTAAACCGATTTCGAAGTGTGGCTTGTGTGCTGATCTCAAGTTGTGGTGCCCCTCATTGCCTCGCCTGCCCACGCACAGTCACACATTCAACTAGTTGACGACAACTCTTCACAAAACTCTCTCATGCCATCATAACTCGCGGTTGCAGGCTGTATATTTTATGTGTTGTCCCCATCTCACAAATGGTTATGGTCTGAAAGTGCTTACGTGTGGGAGCAATTTGATCTCTTCTTTGATGAAAACAAGCGGCTTTCACTTAGCGTTCATGAAAACATTGGTGATGAGCTCTGGTGTTCAGAACTCCCTAGGAGATTGTAAAGTTGCGAAGAAAACAGCACGTTTGCAAATCCCTTGCATCACACAGCGACTACGTACCAGTGGATCGATTTGTGAAGCTTCAACACTCCGTCTTCTCGTGATCCCAGGTCGAGCAAGTTTCTTGAAAGCACAAATTGGCCAGACTGGCGGCAGCACCAAAAAGCGATTCTGCCCACACCTTGGAACTTGCTTGAGTCAGCTTGAACCAGAGGAGATCTTATCGAAAGCAGGTGTTTTCCCTTTTCAGCTGAGACATGCTTGTGGAGAAGACGTCACTCTTCCTTGTGTCAACAGAGGGGAGGAAGTAGCCGTCTGTGCATTGTCGATGCGAGATGGCTATAGAAAGCCGAGAACAAGGCGCTACTAGTAATTGACACTACAGGTGTGAAGGGCGAGATTCAATTAGAAGTCTTTCTTTAGAAGAAAACCATTCGCACTCTGTCAATTCTCACGTTGTCTCTGTCCTGTTCCCGCATTGTATGTATGTCCTTGTGCTTTGTCTTCTTCGTCAAGCACACTCTCTTCCAGTTCCAGTCTCGTCAAGATGGATGACGCCGTCTCCCACGCGCCCGATTTCGTTGTGCTGACCCAGGATGACGCCTCGCTCTTCGTCGACTTGGAAGCTCTGGCCAGCGTGTCACTCTACTTCGGTTCTCTGCGCCACTTCAAAGAAGCTGAGAAGCGATGCCTTCGGATTTCCGATTGGTCAAGTGCGGATCTTCAAACCGTCCTCCGTTATCTTTCATCCAACATCGATTTTCGACTCGACTTTCAAGGCATTGTCAAAGTTTTCTATAAGCAAGTTTTTCAGCGAGTGATATGCTTCTTCTTCTCCACGCTTCTCACTATTTCGGCCTGACCGAGTTGGAGCAACGTCTCTTGACTGCTGTTAAGAACATCGACGAGAGATGCACGGACACGTCAGGCTGGCCGTCCGTGGCGGAGATCGTTGATGCTCTCGAGAAGTTGGTTGTCGTGACTGACACTCAAGTGATGGACTGCCATCCCGTGCACTGTGCTCTACTCGTCGCCCTCTGCAAGCATCGTCTCGATGAAGTCGACACTGTTCGTTTAATGTCATCACCACGTCAATCAACTCCTTTGCAGTATCTACGAAAGCGATGCCCGGCTGACCTCGCCTGTTATATCTATGGACAAAGACGCTTCCACCCTCAAAAGGTTTGCCTTTGACAGGATTCCTAAGCCGCATTTTCTTAAGATCAAGACGACTTTCACATGGTCGCGGCCTGCTCGCTGGGGCGACGAGGACTTGTGTCTCCAAGTGCCGAAGTGGGTGTTGGATCTTCAGCATTAGGCGCACGCTCGATATAGAAGAAGCAATCACGATGTAATAAAAGTGTTCCCAAAATCACCAGTTCATATGCCTTCATTTTCGCAAAGAAATTATTTTCTGCGGCAATTTTATATCGAAAAAGAGAATCAAAACCATTTGGAGGGGCTACAAGATGACCGAATGAAATTAGCACATGTGCACTATTCGGTCGGTTCGACTTGACGTTTGTTGCCGGCGCCGCGGCTGCAAGTCCTTTCACAAAATGCTACTTGTCGACGATAAACGCCGGCCGCTTTTTTCCTCTCTGGCTACTCTAATTTCGATGCCCCAACATAGCGATTCGCGGGCTTTGATGGTTCTCTAGCGAGAACGTGCTTGCTTAAAGTATGCCGAAAATCACTGCCTCTAGTTATGCGTGAAGTCTTCTGTCTTCACATTTAACTTGAAGTCGTCGCCCCCTCAAACTCTCCGACCTTAACGTGTATGCGCTACGAGCCTTTTCGATAAAATTGCCCTGCAAAAGTGGCGCATGAGCCGTGGTGTAGATCGCCCCACCAAATGGGCTCCACAACGAGGAGATCTTCTGTGTGCCCCTCTAAAGGTCGTCACAGTCATTTTCCCCCATTCCCCATCTCGGTGTGTTTTCATCATCAAGAAGAGGAGCGAAGAGGGCGATGGCCGTGCCAAGAGGAGGCGACAGAAGCAGTTTATTATTCGGACTGAAAAGCGAGGAAACGACGTTGCACATGTCCCGTTCGTCCCTCAGAGTTCCGACAGAGCGCCGTGTCGCCCTTCGTACCGAGCACCTGAACAGGAAAGGGATATGAATGTGAGGCAAAAACACGTACTTCAAGCAGCTCGCCTCGCGAAATTGTGAGTTCTTTTGTTGTCGAGCCGTCTCGGTCATACAGGGCACGGGCTGTCACGACATGCTCGCGCGGACCCGAGCCACTGCAATTTTGAGACCGCTTAAATACGAATGCATATTTCACTTGGAATGACGATGTTCCTCGTAGCCGCGAGGCGAGAATGATCGACGAGTGCGCGGTTTGTAGTTTGGATCGTTGGGCACCGAGAAGCCGTCGATGTAATGACCACGAGGCCTCGACTTGGACGTCGGCTTACTATCCCAGTCGTCTTTCTGGTCATCCTTCGATCTGTGGTGTGTCCTCGGTGAAGACTTCGGCGCATCGCCAGCGTATCTTCCATCTCGGGCTGAAGAAAGCCGTGGCGGATCGTCGAAGTTGTCTCGTTCACGTTCCTCCTCCTCAAGTGGAGACCGATAAGCTCGACCGGAAAGAATTGGCGACGGTTTCGGTGGTGGTTGTCGAAGACGTCTGAAGATGCGTGATCAACACAATATCATACTTCTTGAAGGTCTCAGCGATCTCCTCCTCGTTCATGCTCTGACAGATGGGACAGTTCTCGCATGTTCGCAGCGACTTCATCGTATCGAAGCGTCCGTGATTCGCAATGTGATGCGAGAAGGCCTTGTTCTCACCGTAGCCGAGTGCCGGGCTACCTGAAGATTTCTTTCACTTACCAAACTTCAAAGTCAGAAACGCTTTTAGCAATCCCAAAACACGGGGGGCCAGCATCCCAAGTGCCACTTTTCTTCAACACAACTTCGGGTGGTTCGAAACACATTTTGCCCCGGACCGGGAGCGGGGGTAAAATTAGCGGCTAGAAATATTTTTCGAAGAAAAAGTTTTGTGCAAAGCACCACGTACGATGTTGGTCTTCGCGGCGCGAGGTCGGCGGCAGCACGGGCACGCCGCCCATCTGACGTAGTCGATCACGTCGGTCCGGATCTTCGAAGTCGTCGCCGCGGTAGTCATACTCAGGTCGAGGATGCGCTGGACGTTGTGGTTCACGGTACTCGTCCCAACGACGATAGTCTTCCCTGTCTTGGCGTCGATAGTCATTCCCGTTTCGGGCTGCGTTTCGAGGTGCTTCATAAGGGCGCCCGTTCTGAATAACAAACTCTACATAAAGCTATATAAAAATGATTGAGTATGCAAAAAGTAATTTCATTTTTTGCTTTAGTAATAGCTTAGGTTACATGAAAGTTATACCTGGAATGGTTGCGGTGATCTTGCACCGCCACGAGGCGGATGTCCTCCTCCTCGAGGTGCCTCATCCCAATAGTTTCTACCGTACGCATAGTCCGGGTTCGGATCCGAAGGCCGGTAGGAGTGGCTGTCGTAGTCCGGTTGTGGATCGGCGTAGCGACTGAAGAAGTTTATGTGATGCTGAAAAGAAGTGGAAGACACTCACCTCATAGCGGGCTCGTTATGCACACGCAACGCGACACCAACGAGAAGGGCGTGTGTCTTATCGCCTGAAACGAGGAGGACACTGGCGCCTCGCCTATGATAAGCGACGTTTTCGGCCTGCGTATTATTTGTACGGGGGTGGCAGCGCCGGCCTGTTCAACGACCTGTGCACATTCCAGATTGGAGGAATGTTTAGAGGAAGTCAAAAACCAGTTTCTACATAACATACTCCATTCGGAGGGTGTCAAACCCAGTTGGAAATCTGTCGTTAGGCACAAATCGGGAGGTGTATATGTACTCAACAATCTTCACCATTTCATGCACTCAAAACTAGAGAGCCTTGATTCCGTCAAGATTCCCCTCGTTTGATTACATGGTTTTGCAATAGTTTTTCGAGTTTCCTAGCTACATGGCACAAACACGGGTTTCCGAGAGAACCTAACACCCGTGCCTGGCGCTGCCTCTCACGATGACTCCAAAAGATCGTCGACTACTCCTCCTCTCTCGACATCAAGAGATGCATTTTCTCGGAAACCTCATGTCTTCCCGTCTGATCATCATAGTTTCGATTATGCCCATTGTTTGGCTTGCTGAACTCAGCAACGTGGGAAGTGTGTGCAAGAGCAGAAAAGGGGAAGATCCCACCTACACGCCAGTTCCTTGTTTACTGCATCTCTTGACGTCAGGCTTCCTCTTTAAGGATTTCGAACATTTCGGCTGCAAGCTGGAACTCTCAGCTCAAGTGACTAACTTCTCGAGCACATACATGCACTTTGCAAGACCACAACACACCTGGTAGCGCCGTTTGGAGTTTCCAACAATTTCTTTAGCACTCTCAACGTAGCCGGCAATTTTGAGACAGTGAAAGAAGCTTGATGGCTGGATTGGAAATACCACGAAGGAGGAGGACGGCGAGTCCACCCACGTTCTCAGCTGCTAGGAACACCCTGCTACTTCTTCTTCATTCCTGAGCCACGCACGTTTGAATGTTGGATCTGCAAAAGTGTGTGTGCGTAGGAAAATGTCATAATGTCATAGGCTAAGTTCGTTTCGGTGAAATAACTCAGCGTCATCGACGTCGTCGAAAAGAAAGAGGAGGAGGAGGAGGGGAGCAGGATGAAATGAGCTGCATTGTCTCTCCCCTCGACTACGTGAGTCAGAGAAAAGTGTTTATCCTCCTTTCGCACACACATCAGCATTTATTTCACTGCCTCTGCTTCTTCGTCGGTTCAGAATACACTGAAATGTCATTTTGTGGTTCCGATGCAAAAAGGCCATACGCCGCAGCCGCGCGAAGTCAACTTAACTGTTTACCACCATCTAGGGCTCTGTGTTTTGTTCATCGTTACCTTCTCACATCGAATTTTCGGAATTCACTTCAACGGCAAACGGCGGCAAGACCTAGAATTGCCCTTCCTCAGTGCTTTTTTTTCTATTCACGGCCATCGGCGGGAACGAGCAGAACACACAAGTTTGCGCCGCGCGCTCGGGTAGCCGTTTGTGATCAAAGCCAACTCGTGCTGAGCACTAAATGAGAGTTTCGAGGCGGCCGCGCATTTTGGTCCGCCGGCGCTCGAAGCAGGAGAAAAGGAGGGGCAAGTCGAAGTCCCCGGTGCGATAATGAGATGGTAGCCCTCATCGGTCCGGCCCCCAGGCCGCTACATAAGGAGTCGAAAGTAGGCGGGAGCCGTTAGAAGCTCCTCTCCGTGTGCAACTCGCTTCTCTCGAAACTCTCCTCCTGAACAATTACCGTAGCCTTCGGTGATCCACTCACTTCCAAGCCTTCACTCCTTCAAAGCCTTTACAATGCTCCTCTCCCTTGTCCTCCTCTCGCTTTGTATCCCTGCCTTGGCGACCAACAATAAGTACGGTCCGTTCTCGAAGCACTTCCAGAAGTGGCTACGGTAAGAGTTTTAAGGCATTGCGATTAATCATGTGCATGTAGAACTGGTGGTGATCAGTATAGCTACGCCCTCAACGCGGTGGCCGAATACGGCGAGACGGGCAGCTTCGGCGGCAAGGCGCACTCCGGTGAAACGGTATGGTGTCTTTTCACAATTCATGACTGTTTCTGTCCAGGTTCACTACGAGCCGGTGATCTTCCTTCACGGCAACTCAGACTCGGCCCTCAAAGTCGACGGACGACCAGAAGCGACGGGCTGGGACCGAACCCTCGAGGAGTTCCTCTCGCACGGCCACACCCTCAAGGAGCTCTACGGCATCACCTACGGTGACCGCAATCTCTCCAACGCCTTGACTCGGTTCGCCTCCTCCGCTCTTGTTCAGTTGTTCCTATTTTAAGGTCGCTGAACTGCAAGGATCTCCTTGGAATGCGACGCTTCGTCGAAGCAGTCCTCGCCTACACGGGCGCGCCGAAGGTTGACATCATCGCCCACTCGATGGGCGTGTCCTACGCGCGAAAGATCATCCTCGGCGGACCGGTGAGTGCTTTCAAAAGTTTTTATATCGTAATAATACGTGGCTAAAAACACTTTCACCTGAATACACAGCCCACCCAGTCTGACAAGAACTTCCATAGAAGTCCTCACCTGTCATTACGGTTTTCGTGGTCATGACCGGGCACCAAGCGTTCACAACACACGGGGAAACTTGATCACCACACAGATGTGTTTTGGCGGAACTGAAATATTCATCATCTGCTTTGCAGGTGAACATCGGTGACCAGACCTGCGACTTGGGCAGCTCCCTCGGCGCCAACGTCGACGCTCTCATCGGCATCTCGGGCGCCAACTTCGGCATGTGCATGTGCCTTCAGCTCGCCGACTTCCCTGCATGCAGCGACAAAGTAAGAGAACCTCCCACAATGACTCATGCTTCTTTAGTTCGGCTTCTTCCCCGGCCAGAAGGGCTCATGCGACGTGAACGACTGTGCCAGCGCGGAGAACCTCGAGTGCTCGGGCAAGAACTACGGCGGCTTCCTCGAGATGGTGAACGAGCAGAGCGACGAGGCTCTCAAGCAGCCGTCCTTCGTCGTTTCGATGTGGTCGACGAGCGACGAGGTGCTCGGCTCGAACCGAGTATGGGGCCGCATGACCAGTGCCATCCCCGACAGCCATGTCCTCAAGATTTTCACCAACCTCACACACGGGGACACCAAAGTCATGACAGCCAAGGACCAATACTACCTGGCCACCCAACATCCCTTGAGTGCGCCCCCCTCAAGAACATCCGATATTTAAGCCATATATTCAATGTGAAGGTTTCCTTATAATCTTGCTCTCTCTCAGTTACCAGTACTTGGCCTCAACATTCAGACATTCGGTGTGCACCTGTGAAATGACGGAGTCACTGCTCCCCTCAAGCCTTTTCCTTGGATCTCTTCTCTTCTTCTCTTTCTCTTCCCATGCTCTCTTCTCAAATCCGATCTCGCTCTCCTTCCCCAGCTCCACTCACGACACATCAAAGCAGTCGGTGATTCGATACGGTGTTCAGTATTTTCATTCTTTGAAAATGTTCTCTTGTTCTTCTTTGTTTTGTGACTTTTTCGCTTGAAAATGTATTTGTCTCTTCTACTTGTTGGCCTCTTGCAATGCGTTAGCAGGCTTATGTGCTTACTGACTTCCTTATGTGTATTATGTAAGTGATGAGACAATAAACAATTTGATTGAAAGATTGAAACGAGGGCTTAAAGTTTGCGAAACAACGGAAACGCGCACTGAATTAGACGCGTGGCAGTGGCGTTCCCTTATCACTGACTGCATGTCTCGGCGCGCGTGGGGGCCAGTGGTTCGTCAAAAATTTCATCGCTGCGTCTACTTGCTTCCCTCTCACATTCCATGCTTTCAGACCAAATGCCAGCGGAACACGTGGATTTCCTACTTGAACGTCTACTTCAATCTTTGGAGTATAAGGAGAAGCAGAAGGTGGAAGTGATTTCGTGTTCTCATGTTAAACCACGCGTTGTCTTTGCTGTGTGTGGAGACAATGACTTGCACTCGCCCTCAGCGCGTGCGGTATTTCGAAAGTTTCTAAAGGTTAGACTAACCCCTTTGGATGAACTCTTTTGAAGGTCTCATGCGATCTGCACGCGTGGCTCTGGGTCTCGCCCGCATCCAGACGGTTAATGGATAAGAAGGTGACGGCAGTGCCCCCGTGACTCATACTAACGGCGACCTCTTTTGCAGATCAACATGGAACTCGACCGCCTACGTTTGCGCTTCAAGCTGAAAGGTTAGGAAACTCTTGATTACAGCATGTGCGCGGACTCTCAGAACACGACCAGAAAGCGCCGGCTTGGAGAAAGAAGGACCCGCTGATTTTGCGGCAGCAAACAGGTGCCGTGCTTTGGTGTGCCTTCTTCTTCTTCGTAAGAAGAAGGAGGCAAAGGGGGCTATTTGAATGATCAGACCACACAAAATCGTCTTAGATGTCCATGTGTTTTGGATTCTCTTCGGGAACGTGGGCGAGGAGGAAAATCTTATTTCACTGGTGCACAACAGTCGCAAGTTTATCGTTGTTGAGGCGGCTGCCGGCCTCTCGCAGCAACTCGCGGAAGTATGCACGCCGTAAGCCACCACCCGCTTAATAGACGCCGTAGCCGCATCGTTCTGAATTTAGACCAGAGAGCGCAGAAAAATTGAACTCTTTTCGTGACCTTCTTCAGCAATTTTCCCACTTCGAAATGGACCAACTCGAGGAGATCCTCGAAACACAAGTAAGCTGCTCTCGACCTTTTTGCACGAGATCAAAAATTATATCGGCTTTTGACATTGGCAGGATAGCATGATGCGAGTGGCGCGGCATCTCTGGGGCAAGGTTCACTCGACATTTCATGAATAAGCCATTTCTAGGTCATCGTGGTACCGTACGACGGCGGCGCCGGTGCAATAGAGACGGTTCTTCGAGAGATCAATGCAGAGACATTCTCGTGCGAGCTGGCACTTAGTCACAATCTCTTGCATGTGGCGCGCAGCATCGTTGAAGGCAACGCCCAACGCGGCGGTACTTCCTTCCCGAGGGTAGCAATTTCAGTCTCAATGCCTACCCTTTGATCGTGCTAAATCATAGGAAGTTCGAAACATGAGTATCAAGGCATTGGCGAAGAATAAGGTCGACTTTTTTCACGTAGCCGACTCGAGCAAGCTAGTCACATTTGACAGGGATTACTTCGAGGACTTGCTTGCTGAATTCCAGAAGGACGTTGATTACGGACCACTCTATGAAGAGAGAGGAATGAATGTGTTTCTTGAAAACATAATCGAAAAGCATCTCGACGCAAAGCGAGTGGACTCTGCTTATCTTCAATTTCTCCTCTGTTGCGCTCTTGTCAATAGGTTCGTTTCCGAATTGAATGCTCTCAATGAGTTGAAGGAGTGACCAGACGTTGCTCTACTTCTATCGTCGCTGCCGATGGCCGATGTTTGCGGCGTTGAGTGTGGTTTGTGTAGCGGAGGAGGCTCGCCAACGATGCACGCGCCTCAACGAGGACGTGATGCGAGAGCGGTTCACGGAACTCAAAGCGTAGGCGAACCCTTCGGGGTTTTCATGGTGATTGTGTGGGCCTTTTGGGCCTTCGCTATGTCCTTGCAGGACTTTCGAGAACCGAGCCATTGCTTTGCTCCAAAAATGCTATCGGCGGTCGGAGATATGCACGAGGGCAATTCTAACAAAGCCAAGAAGCGTGGACTCGCACGACAATCCTCAAGCTCCCAATTACATGGACCTCGCCTACACAGGCAAAGCAACGGTTAGGCTAAAAGAGTCGACGAATCTCTAAAACCGCAGAGATTTCTGTCACAAAAAGTCTGCCAACTCGAAATTGAGTCTGAATGGGGCAAGAGTGGTCCGGAGAGACTTTCATGGCTTTGGTTTTTGCCGGCTGCCTTTCTGATCTTTCCGCCCATATGCAAGCTTCTCAGCATAATTCTTCGGTCACGGAGATCAGTAGAACGGGCTTCAAGTGGCAAACCAGATTCATTTTGCCACCGTCTTCTTCGAGCTCAGACCTCACCGCTGGCAAAGTTCATTGTGCACACGGTAGGTGCGGCGAGGCGACTTTTTCAGCTGCCCCGCGTCACGGCCCCGCGTAATTATCTTTAGATGGCATATATTATATACGACATTCTCTTCGCCTACGTGATGGTGGCGCAAGGACGGCAAGCGTTTTTCCAGGAGTGCCCGGCGAGCGAGTTGATTCTCCTGTTGTGGTGGCTCGACTTCATTATCGAGTCGCTCCTCTTGGCAAGCACAGAAGAAGAGGGGCCAAAGCAGACAATGCGGAACACTTTCAGATCTACGAACTTGGCATTGCCACCTGGTACCGAGTGGCAACGGCCGATTTCTACTACGATGTCTTCATCTTAGTGTGCTTCTTCTGGAGATTCCTCGCCTTTGCTATGCTGAACTCGCATGCTGGAGCCTATATTCGTGGCTTCACAATGTTGACCTATCTCGGAACCTTCATTTACGGAGTGCTGCGCATTATGCGACTCTTCTTTTTCAGCAACTTTTTCGGACCAATTGTCTTGCTCTTCATCAAAATGGTACAGTTGAGCACGCTGCATATGAGTTTCAGACAAAGCAATTGTTGTTCTTCTTTCTTCTCTTCGTCATCTTTTGGTTGGCATTTGCTGTTTCGATGCTCAGTATAACGGGTTACCATGAAGACGGGTCACGATATCCTTGGAAGATCTTCGAATTCGGTGCTTTTGAGATTTTCGGAGAGCCACGAGACGAGCACGTCGAAGGTGAGTTTTCGAGAATCACAAAATCATTTCATTCAGGAGTGACTCGAGAATGTTCGAAGGATTTTCGCTTCAACTTTGAAAATGCCACCTCGCAGTCTGTTGAGTGTCTCTTTCGGACGACTGCCGTTCCTTTGCTGCTCTTCTCCTTCCTTCTCTTCGCCAGTTTGCTTCTTGTCAATCTCCTAACAGCTCATCTCTCGTAAGTCGGCTTATCGATCTCAACAGATGTCTCACAGAAGCGTGTTCGACTCAACGGACAAAGAAGCGATTGAAAGTTGGAGCTACACAAAGTACAAGCGTCTCAAAGAGTACCGAGCTAGAAGCTCTGTTCCACCACCGTTCACATTGGTTGCCATCTGCGGCCGCTTATTGCGGACTTGCTGCTTTAATGAGTATGTTGCGACTTCAAAAGATTTTCATAGAAAATCGACAATCCACAGAGAAACAAGTTATTTCAGAAGCAACGATGAAGATTCCCGTCGTCGTCAGCATACAGTGGAAAGTCTAGAGAATGGCACAGAGATGCAGAAACTGAACGGAGACGTCGCCAAGCAGGAACTCGTGAGAACATTCACAGATCGAGACCTCGAAACACTTGAGAGAATGTACGTGGAGAAACATCTTGAAAGCATTTGAATTTGGCGAAATGAGAAGATTCAATATTGTTAAAAAGTTAACGTGAATAAAACATTCAAAACTCTATGGTTTTGGTGGTACACAATGCCCACAATCCTTGTCGTCGTAGCCCTCGATTTGGACGGTGCACTCGTGGACGCCGAACCTCTTGCGAAGCATGTCGCTTGCTTCTCTCAAGATCCTTCTCGCATCATGTTCACTTCGTATCTCGAGATGCACCGATAGCGCGACCTGAGGTGCACAGTTTTAGGGTCTTGATGGACAACTCTTCGGGGGACGAGGCTGTGCGGCACGGAGAGAATTTTACAGAGCCGTAAAGCGCGCTTCCCCGATGAGAGAAGCAACATGAAGAGAGCCTACCTTGTCCGTAGTCAGAGACCAAATACGCAGATTGTGTACGCGAAGCACACCATCGATTGCGGCAAGTGAAGAAAACACTGTGTAGAAGTCGATACTGGATGGTCTGCCTATAGATCGTGACTTAAGGGTTAATCGCCTTAGCACCGGCGGGCTTAAGCTCCCGCGTGCTCACCTTCAAGCAGCACGAAGAGCGCGTCCCGAACGATATAGATGGTGGTGAAGAGAACGATCACTGAGAAGATCAACGTGCAAATGGGATCCACTATTGACCAGGAGTTCTGTTTCGAGTGATGCTGATCATTGGAGCGAGCTCACATTGAAGAAGATGAGAAGGGCGGCAATGAGAACTCCGATGCTCTGCACCAGATCTCCAATCACATGAATGAAGGCAGCTCGAAGGTTGATGTTCGCCTCTGTTCGAGAATGTGAATGAGAACGATCTTCTTCCTCATCGTGATGGGCATGATGTCCATGCGAGCCTCCGTGAGAGTGTCCATGCCCACCAAAGTATAAAAGAGCTCCCATCCTATAAGGTGACAGTCACGCGTCTTTGTCTCGTTGTGGGCACGTACGCAATGTTGACGATGACGCCAATTCCGGCGGTGATCGCCATTACGGTCGCATTGATGTCGTACTCGCCCGTGATTATTCGTTGAATTGCGAGATAAACAAGAATTGCAGTGATTACCCAAATAAGGAACACGGAGAGAAAGGCTCCGAGAACTTCTGAACGGGATCAATTGGGTTTCAAGAGAAAGAGAAACCTGCTCGATGCCATCCAAAGCTCATTCGTTGTGAAGCCGGCCTTGATGCGAGATAGATTGAGAACAAAGAGATCAACATGCTGGCGAAATCAGTAAGCTAAAGCAATTCCTCCTTCAAAGTCGCTTACGAGATGTGCTGCATCCGTAATGATTGCAAGAGATTGAGCTAGCCATCCGCCAACCACTTCACATATCATAAAGGCCAGACAGACGATGATTGACAGGAAAAGCGTTCTTGTGGCTCGCTTCTTGGATCCATTCTCCTCTTCGCTGCTTGTGGAATCATGGCAATGATAAGGCCCTTCATCCTCATCAGCAACCAGCTCCTCTGTTTGCTCAATGTCACCAATGGACTTGTAGTCAAGTGAATTTCTAGAAGACTCTCAAGAAGTTGAGGAACTCACGCTGTGGATGGGTCAAGAAGGGGTCGCGCCTCGTCGGTCGCCATTGAGCGTTTGTTGTGAGGCCTTATCAAGTCTTTAGCGCCCCGTCACCTACCAAACACTGATCCTTTTACTTTCTACCAACACATAGGCGCCGGCCAAATGTTTCCATCGCCTGGCCCATGAGTATCTCACCATTCACATACTTCGCCGTTCCTTTCAGAGTTGCAAGCAATGCAAAAAGTAGCTGTCTCTCTTATCGGTTCATGTCCGACCTTTGCCATGATACGACCACCACACGTTCGTCTCGTCTGGTCTCGACGTTGTCGGCCCTTGTCATGCATGAGTTGTTCCTTTCCTTCCGACCTCCTCGGTCTCACTTCTACAAGAAACGTCTCTTTGTGCTTCGATGCATCTCGCTGCCCCCGGAAGAGTGTTGACATTCACACCTTCACCCCCCAACGACGACAAGTGGTCGACGCCCACAAAACACCAGCGTGTCGTCGGCTCGGTTTGATGCTTGAGCAGTTCGGGAAGTCCCTCCTCGACACACGAGGAGGGGGAAGGAGGCTTCTCTTGTTCGTCGTGAGCAGAAGAAGCGTGAAAAGGCCCTGAGGCAGAAGAGGCACACAACGGGCCTCGTCCCAGACGAAGAAAGTCCTCGCATGTAGATCGATGCGTCGTTTGGCCTACAAAAAGCCGCGCCTCACGCCTCCCCATCCACTCCCCCGGAAGCCGGCGACTCGACGAGACGGACAGTGGGGGTCCCGAGTGCCGAAAATCGATGTCTTATTATGGACAAAGTTGGTGCTCCACCAAGACTGCTGCTGCTGCTGTCGGGCCGTCGCACTAGTTATTGGATTGGTACCGTGGTGGAGAACGACGTCTCCTCGAGAAGAAAGACCGCCTGAAGAGGGACGACGGACGAAGAAAGGACGAAGGGAAGAAAGAAGAAAGAAGAAGAAGAAGCACTCTTGAATTGTAGGAGACCCCCGAGAGACGCGGCGCCTCCTTCTCTCTCTTTTCCGGAGACGGGCGTGCAGGGAACAGCGCCCTCTGTATGCGGCTAATTGGCCGCCAAGGAGGTCTGCCGCAGGAGCTTATAAGCCATCGGCGATGGGATTGAGAGGAGGAGGAGGAAAAAGAAGACGCAAGTGGAAGGACGGGAGAAGGTCTCCTCGTGGTGGATGGTGGGGATGTATCCGGTCAACGCTTCACTCTCGTCTTGTGAGCCCGTCCGAGAGAGCTGGACCAAGCGTTTTTAAGCTGCTGATTGTGGGCGATCGGAAAGTGGGAGAGCGGGAGATCGCCTCGAGGAGAAGGAGAAGGAGGAGAAGGAGAAGGAGACGGTCAAGAAGTGTGTCAACATTTTGCTCGTCAACACGGACTCCCGGAGATCACCGCCCACACCTCCTTCTTCCAGTCGCTTCTCTAAACAACAGCTCGCATACTTCTTTTCTCATCATCAACAATTGGGCTGGATCCAGCTGCAGCTGCTGCTCGTGTGGTGGAGAAGGAGGAATATGCAAACAAGGAATCGCGGCGACTGCAACGAAATCGTGTGTTTTGCGAGAAGGCGGCAAGTACTGGTCGTCGTCACATACAACAGGCGCTCCTCGAGTCGGTCGAGGAGAGGCGAGGGAGAATGGACTGGCCAGTTCTTGCTCTTGATTCTCATGGCCATTTTCGGTGTGGGGTCTCCCCGCACACAACTCTCACTCTCTCTCACTCTCACACACAGAAAAGATGGTGTTCATGAGCCTTCGCCGGACTCGCGCACCGGCCATCGCCTCTCGCGTCAGTTATTTGTTGAGCGCCGGCCACCAGCCGGGAGGGTCGCCGCTGGCGCGTATAAAGAGCCCAGGAGTCCGGTCTGCGAACCACAGTTCGCGTTCGTCATGAGCCGCTCGGCGCTGCTCCTCGTCGCCTCCTGTCTCCTCAACCTGGTCCGTGACTGCCTCTATTTTGGGTGCTATCTATATTCTAGGAGAGGATTCACGCCCAGGAGCAGCCGCAGCAGCCACAACTAGCGGCGCCCACGCAATTCACCACGGCTCCTCAGTGCCGATGCAGCGAGATTGCCACCTGCAGTGAGGGCATGGAAGGAAAGACGACCAGTTGCAAGACCGAGTGGGTCTCCATGCTTTTCTCCTTCTATTTCCGCCTTTTGTGGCACCGTGTCGCGTCAAGGGGCAGCTGTCCCTGTTTGTCGCGCTTCTCGCATGGCTGCCCGCGGGGCAAAGGGGGTAGGGCACGCGGCACGGTCGCTTGATTGACCTCGGGGAGCGATTACAGGGAGCGACGGCGTCGACGCCGCGACGCTTGATGGATTCGCCTCGCGGGCCGAGTTGCCATTGTGCACAGCGCCTCGCCTCGGCACTCTCGGCGCCTCTCTCGTCTCAAGTGAGAGCAGCACACGTCTCTTGTCGACGAGACGAAGCGGCGAGAAATTCGATTTTGTCGCATCACAAAGGCCGTCTCCTATTGTTCCTCTCACGACGTGCTCTACAAGGAGAATGGGAGCGAGCACGCGCGCGCACGCCGACTTTTGACGGGTCGAATGCGTCCGAGTAGCGTCTTTGCCTGCTCGCTGACACCGAGCGCACCACGCATGCACACGCATTGTGTCCGACGACCTTTCCCCAGGATACGGTGCTCCCCCTTCCTCGTGCCATAACTGGTCGCTTGTCCCTTCTCTCGCATTCACACGCGCTGCCCGCCTCCCCAATTCGACAGGTGTACGGTCGCACGCCCGAAAGCAGCTGGCCGAGAGGGAGCACTCACTCGAAATTGCAAACACACAACCGAACCAGTCATACCGAAATCAAATAGGCCCCCGATCCATGTTAGCTCTACAAGACTCATCAAGCAGCGAGACAAACAGAACGGTTTTAGCTCCACGTGTGAGGCGTTCCTGAAGAAGATCGGCGATCCGGTGAAGATCCGCGCTTGCCTCGACACGGAGCACAATCACATCACCGAACTCGAAGACTGCGTGAAGGCGAAAGTGAACGGCGAACTCGGGTGAGTAGTCAGTCCCTTGCTTTTCCTTCTTCGCCTTTCGTTCTCTCAGGCAGTCCCGGAGAGGGAGGGGGATTCTGTCGAAGGCGCCGGTCCAATTTCGTGCTGTGGCCGGCGACGGCGAGTCAAATTGCCCTGTGACGTGCTCGTCTCCTGCTTCCCCTTTCCCCGGCCCCCCGTCAACGGGCCGAGAAAGCCCCCCGGCCCGGCCGTTTTGTATTGACGGCTTCAGGGGGGAGAGAGTCGGGCAGGGCGGCCGAAAAGTGGGAAGTGGGCGCCCGTTAGTTGAACGCCGTCCACGAAAATCAATGGGCCGTCGGGGGGCAAGAAGGGGAAGAAGGACGAGCGGAGCCGGGAGAGGGAGAAGGGGAAGAAGCGGGACTGTGCCAGCAACTGCCGCTGCTCCTCCTTCTGAAGCCCCCTCAGGCCGTGTCTCTCTTCTCTCTTTCTGCTCAGTCCCTCTAATTGATTCTCGGAATGTTTGTGTACATCTCCGTGTGTGCGGTCCGTGGACCACGACGAGGAGGGGAAGACGAAGGAGGAGACGTCTCAGGGATGAACCGAAGAGACTCTGTCAGTCTCACTAAGACAACGAATGAAGAGGGAAGGAGAGGCACCGAGAAAATGTGTCGCGCCGCACAAAGCTAGACATTCCGAAAACGTCGAGTGAAGCAGTCTCGTCAGACGAAAGCTTATTTCCTTGCTTGTAGATGCACAAACGACGAACAGCCGAAGAACTTGACCATTCCACTTATTCCCCTTATTGAAGCGCCTATTCCCAGCGACAACGAAACGACTTCTTCCTCGGTATGTGCTTGACATGACAGGATGAAAAGTTCAAATGCAGACGCCCGAAGGGGCAGCCGCTGTGCCACCAGGACAGGGTCCTCCGGAACTCGCTCACTACCTCATGTGCGTCGACCAGTGCTCGCTCGAGGGCATCGACTTCGCGACTTTCACGACGACGCCCGCGCGCCGAAAGCGAAGCCCCGTGAACTGTGCCTTCAAGCTGCGGTGGGTGTCCTTTCAGGAGAGTCTTGTCCCGCGCTCGTCCCTCTCTCGCTTTCCGCTACGGTAGACGTTGATGGGAACGGGCGGCTAATGCTCGTCGGGCATGCAGAGTGACTAGTTCCGGAATTGGGAATGTCGCTCTGGTAGGCAGTGAGCGGGGAGAGTGAGGCGAGAGAGAGGGAAGTTTGGGGGGAGAGCTCGCGGTCCCTCCGGGCAGCCGGCCTGGCCGGCTCGAGCCCATCGACCCGCTCGACGTCCGTCCCGAAGACAGTCGATTTTTGCCGGAAGAGGGCCGGCTCGGTGAATAGGCTCCGACGGGTCCTCCTCTAAATGGTATCGATTCGGGCAGTCTTGGTCCAGTGCTTCTCTTCTGGACAGCCACCACCGCCGGGCTGCCAACAACAGAGACAATGCCCCCGCCGTCGTCACGTACAACAACAAGACACGACTCTGCATGTGACTGGGCATGCGTTTGCAGATGCGCGCTCGCACCACCGACGGAGCAGGTCCAGAAGGCTTTCTCCGAGTGTGAACGAGAGCTGAAGATCATCCCTGCCGAACGATTCATGGAGAGTTGCCGTTGTCTACAAGCAGCAGGCGTCACGATGGAGTGTGTTGTGCCAACGGCGCCCGCTCAATAGAGAAGACGAGGACTCTAGCATGGTCCACCTCGTTCCATCTTCTTTCTTCTTCCACGAAAGATTCAATATGCTTACTCTAATGTATTAGTGTGGTGTGTGTCTTGTGAGGGTATGTGATGGTCGTCGTCTTTCATTCTCATCTCCCTCCTCCTCCTCTTCCTCCTCTCTCCTTCTCCTTCTCCTTCTCCTTCTCCTCTTCCTGCTTCTCCTCCTCGGGGTCGTGAGCGCGCGCGGCGTTATTAAAAATGTACCATATTCGAGACGCTCAGCGGCGCGCTCTCTCTCAGCTCTTTCGACGATGAGCGAAAAGTGCCCGCCCCCACATACACAGACGACGAACAGCGAGAGACAGCTGTTCCCGAGGATTTCCCCCGAGCCCCCCTCCCTTCTTTGCCCTCTCCCTCCCCTCCCCTTGTGCCCAAGATCAACCCGATGCCGCTTGTTCGCGCACAGTGCCGCGGATCGTTTGGTCGACGGCAGGCCTAATGGCCAGCTGGCGCCTTCTCTCAACGTATCCCCCTTCCCCTTCTCCCCCTAACTAACACCCGATTCTCATTGCTGTATGCATTCGAACTGTCACGTTGAACTTTCCGAATCGGGAATAAACATTGACAGATGAAGGTTGTATAGGCTGCAAGAGCTTCTCCTCGACATCGAAATGAAAGCGCCTGGTGCGTCGTAGCAAGGAAATGAGGCGGGGTCGGCCGGGATGGGAGGGGGCACGGGACTGTCAAATTGCCGTCTCTCGATGTTGCTCGCTCGCTCGCGTCGTCGTCGTCTTCGGCGGCACGGGCAGTCGACCGCCCCGTCCGTCTGAATAAATGAGCAGGAGAGTGGACGGCGAAGAGAAACGAGTGATCGAAGGGGAGGGAAAGGGAGAGGGAGGAGGGAAGGTCGTGGGGGCTGTGTGAGAGACGGACGTGCCGCTCTTCGGAAAGCCGCACAGGAATTGCTTCTCCACTCCCAATTAGAGGATGACCGCTCGGGTAGAAACACGACGATGACACTGTGATGGAATGTGATGGAATCTTTGACGATGCTGATGCGAGATGAAGAATACGAAACCAAGGAAAAGATACTGAAGCACTAGAAGATGTTTGTTTATGTAGGCAAAGAAGGCCTCCTCTCGTATGATTTGGCTAATCGCGCCAGTAGGTGTCTGCTTTTGGCACTGAGTAAGGCGGGAAGAGAGGGATCCGGTGCTTCTCGACCCTTCAGGAAAAGCCCCGGTCACTTAATGAACGGCTCGGTGCCGAATTCCACGAGCCCTTCCCTGTTGAGGGAGCCCCGTTACGGCCACCTCTTCCTACCGCTTCTCCTCGTTGTCTTCGGTGCGCCACTTTTGGTAATCCTCGCCATCTGCGCCCTTCAACAGCGGAATCGCCGTCTACAACAACGGCAAAGCGAAGTCCTTCACAATCGGCGCCTTTCCTCGTGAGTCCTTTGAGAGGACTCCTCTGTCTGTAACAGACGCCTCCTCGCCGCGACCACTAAGCCCCTGTAAGACCCCACCATCGGGAGATTACATTAGACTTTAGCAGTGATGAGTGCCCGTGACGCAGTTTGAGTCTGTATTCGGGTTTCCTTCCATTGAAGCGTGTCCTTCCTCAAAGCATACGGTTCGTTTTAATGAGGTGAAGATAAGAGGAGGAAGAAGCTGTGCGGGGAATGGAGCTCCTCCTCCCCCTCCTCGGGGCGTCTTCAATGTTTGAGTTCCACGCGCGGCCGCGCCGCCGCCGGGGCAATTTCAGGCAGAGGCGGGAGGGCGAGGTTCGCACAGGCTCTCCAGCGTGTCTCGTCCCCGTATTGCATCCTCACTTCTGCTCCTCCTCCAAGGGAGGGAGAGACCCGCTCTCGGCTCTCCCCGCTGCCTGCGGGTTATCTTCGCCCGAAATCGAAAGCCGCGGCCGAAAGTTTCACGAATGACCCACATGACTGTGGGACGAGCCCTCGGGTCGTATCTCGGTCCTCTCTACTACTCTTTGTTACTACATCGAGACAAAAAAGACCGACCGGCCCTGTTGAACTGAAATTACTACCCCTCAAAGAGATATGAGGAAGAACACGAGAAAGCCTTCCTTGCAGATACAGTCAGTCAGGAGGCGTCTACACTGGTCGTGCAAGTGTCCATCGTCTCTCTCGTGCACCGACCGTGACGGAACGACGACCGGAGACGATCTCCGAGGCGGGCTGCTGATGCTTCTTCACGCCATCGAGAAGCTTGAGGAACTTCGGTGCGGTCCACGAACTGGCTGCCTGGAGGCGAGGGGGGCGGGGAGTGTCCAGCGTCGCGAGAGAGGCAAGAGAGCGAGAGACTCGCAAAGGGGGCGGGCGCACAGCTCACTGTAAAGCCCGAGCACGGGGCTGCGGCCTTCCGGCGACGTCCCCCAGCTTCTGTATCGATCTGCTTTTCTGGAAAGAAGAAGAGCCTCTTCCAACCACTCCGTTTCCACTTCTCCAGTACTCGGTTCACTATCAAGACGGTCTCTCTGTAAATCGGCTTCGAAGGGCGCGCGCGGTCGAGAAATTCTTCCATGTTTCATTTTTCTCATACTGGCTTGAGACTTGCGTAGCTTCTAGTCTGTCTAAAGCGGATCTACGACCAGACGTAGGCGATATTCTCACAATCACTTGTACTGTAGTTTAACGAAACACTTCTGTCTCGGTCAGGGAATGTCTTTTCTCATTTGCGCCTCTCACACCTGAATTGTCACCCAGAGAGGCTTCGGCCTACATGCACGGGTTCTTTGTAAGACTGTCTCATAATTGAGACAAGCATGTTTTTGGAACAGTCTCTTTTGTACATATTTTCATCAAACAAAATGCCAATGCGTTTCACAAGATCAAAGGCGCGCCCTTGAGCCCACGAAGCGCATTGCACAAGTATACTGTAGTCAATGGGTCAAAGCCTCCCTGAACATTTCGTCACTGTATGTTTTGAAAGCGCTTCTCTATTCGTTGGCAAGAAATCGAGTCTCAGACTTTTCACAAGTTCTGTAGCGAGAGATTGTTTATGACCAAGAGCGCTGTGTTGGCGACACGACCACCGCCGGCGGCGGGGTGGCGGGGCGAGTGGTTACTATGCGAACAGAAGCCGAACAGAAGGCCGCATGCGCGTGCCTTTCCGCGCGAGAGAAATCGATGTGCTTCGGTGGAGACGCGACAAGCTGTGCCTGTAAGGCCCGCGCGACGGTTGACCCCCGGGGCGGAGCCGCCGACGAGGGTCTCGACGGCGGCAGCTGTCTCTCCACCGACTCTTGTGTATCGCAAATCAGCTTCTAATTACAGTTCCCCCATCCCTCTCTCCTCACCCATCCCTCTCGAGAGCACGGTTGGCATCGATCCCGAGTCCCCGAGCCAGCTGCCAATTCACACTGTATAGCCTTTCTCGCTCACCCAACCCGGGGGCAGGCCCAGAGACAACAACCCCGAAGGAGGGCTCATTTAGAGCTGCGAGCGCCTTCGATCCGGAGACGACCCTTATTGTCTTTTCTGTTTCACGGCCGCCTTCTCCTCCACCCTCTCGGTGTGGTTCCCAGTGTCCTGTCTGTCGGTCTTCTTCCCCTCTAGCTAGCCACACGGCGCGAGGCAACGCTCTACCATTGCCATCTGGTCCTGAAAAACTTCTTCGAACCGTGGTCGAGGCGGCGTATTTCTGCGCTGTGTTCAAGCGCCATTTCCCTTCTCACTATCCCGTCTCTGACTGCAGTTCGCCTCGCCGGCCGGCCTTACACCCTCGCTCGCGCAAGGATTGTCTCGACGAAGCCGGCGACATCTATGGCAATGGCCGCTGTTGGCCATCACGATGCTTCCAGGGTGTGTTACTGTCTTCCTTTGTTGATGACATGAACTGTTTCCAGGCATTCGTTTGTGAGATCTGCGGGAAGGCGTTTCGATTTCGATCCAACCTCGCCGAACATCGCTCCGTTCACACGGCCCTCAAGCCCTACGTGTGCAAGTTCTGCGGCAAGTCGTCGAGACTGAAAGGTGAGGAAAGGCGAGAGCCTCGGCCTCGTCTTATAGCATGTCTGTGCGCCCTTCTCCCTACGCTGGCACCAACTGTCTTTCTGCTCGTCGAGAGCTGTCTTTAGGTGTTTAGGTCGCCTCGTCAAGAGAGGGGGCCTTCCCCCCTGCCTGTGAGGCAGTCACTGCACATCCGCGAAGAGCGGGGCCCCGCCATTGTAATAGAGCGCTGAAATGTAATCTGGCGAGGGGCGCGCGAGGGGGCGTTCTACAGTGGGGCTGTCAGCTTCTCGAGGCAAGTCTTTCAAGAAACTGCCGAGGTCAGCACGGGTCAGAGTCCTAAGTACCGAAGACATTTGTAGCAGCCAAAGAGCCATGGGGACGTTCCCGATCTCACAGGTCTCGGTATCCTCGAATCTCAGGAGGAGGAGCGGGCGATGGCGCGTCGACTTGCGACGTGTCGCCGTCGCGCCCGGATTCTCGCCCGCGCGCACGCGCAGATCTGTTCCTGTTTTCATCTCGAGAGAGGGAGGGAGAGACTTGAAACAATCGGTGACTGTCGAGATGTCCGTCGACCGTCTCCCCCTCTCGTCCCTTTGTGCGTCCGAATCGCCCGCGGGCCCCCGGACGGCGATTCTCGCCTCGATACCCGCCGCCCGCGCTGACCCGACGGCGACTCGCGCGCGGCGACAGGCGCCGCCCTAACAGGCACTCACTCACAGTCGAGTTACTCTCGGTGCGAGGCTCTGACATTTTCATCGCGCCCGACGATATGGGGCAATAGGCTGTGTCTCACTGCACCTTGGTTTCAAAACCGAAAGGGCAGCCGGGGGAGTTTTTACCCCTTTGCCGTTGAATGAGAACAGTCAGGAGGGAGATGGAGGGAAGGAGAACCATGAGGCACCACCTCCTCCTCAGCCAATCATCACAGTCACGAGAGACACACCTTGTTGATCAGAGTCTGCATCTCACACTTCGGTCTTCACATTTCCAGCGTTGATAGGTTCTGGGGGTCTTCTGAGAACTCGGATCTAGTTGGCAGTGCGAGGCGAGGAGCCGCCGGGAGAGGACGAGGAGGGGGTAGTGCATTTATGATTTGCCATTAGCATCGTTCCTGTGAGTCCGAGAGGGGTCCGCGCGCCGCGCTCCATCTCACTCACCCCTTCGAGCGCGCTTCATGGGCACGTCACTCGTCTGCCCTCTCAGTCGGCGCGCGCGCTTGTCCACAGGCCAATTCGATGCGGTTCAGCGGCTTGTCCGCTTGATGAAACCCCAAACCCCTCCAGAGAACGGCAACAGAATTGAACAAGAAAAGAATTACAGGCAATCTCACAAAGCATATCCTGAAGCACCACAAGAAGGAGCAAAACGAGCATATCGGAACCGATGACATCATCATAAAGAAGGTTGGTGTCCTTCCTTCAGCCCCTCCTCGCACAAGGGAGGGATAAAGAATTCTCACTGATTGAGTCCTTTCTTCGTGCTGAAGACCAAAATGCCGCAAAGAAGCGAACGTTCATTCGTTTAGGGCAAGAAGTCCGTTAAGGATCCGGCGGCGGTTGACTTCCTCGAAAAGTCGATGATCGTTCTGGCACCCGGCTCCAACGAGAGCGTAATCCCGAAGGAGGAGCCTGACGATCCCGAGAGGTAACCACACCTTCCGTTTTCCTCCCCCCGGCTGCGTCTCTATTTTTGTCAAGTCAACCACAAGGGCGGGGACACATACCGACCTGTGGCGTTTCGCGTGAAAACAGGCGCTTGTGTCCGCCGCCGCGCAGTTGGGGAAGGCAGCCGGCCCCCGGGCGAAGTCATCCCTGTACCATGGTAACGCTGGCGTGCACCGCAGTGCTGTCTCGCACAGCCGGCTTTGTAGTTTCATGCGGTTGGGCTTTCAGGTCATTCCTCGTCTCGTTCGGCCTCGACGGCGGCTCCATGGACTTGCGAGCGGCGGCCGAGGTGGGCAGTCAACTGCCGGACAGCCCCGATCACGGTCGGTCCTCTTGCTATCAAATATTTAGCCGGCGCGTGTGGATAAGAGAGAAGTCTGCATATGCGGGTGGGGGATGGTGGCGCGTGTGCGTCGCGTGTGCCGCTTGTGGGGTCCTCGAGGGGTTGCGAGACGGCCAAGGGAAGGCGGATGTGTGCTCCCTCCCGAGGCTGCCTGCCGGGGGCTGTGGGCTCTACCGAAATCCAAGCCGCTGCGAGTGTGCCGGCGGCGGCGACGGCCCGCTGCTCCGCTTCGATCATTCCACCCTCCCCCCTCGGGGTCTCGACGAGGGACGAGGAGGAGAAGGGAGAAGGGAGAAGAGGGGAAGGCCGTCGCCCATCTCATCTTTCCCTCACTGTGGGACACATGCCCGAAGAGGGCAAATGAGTTTACGCTTCTCTCCTCGCTCCCTAGCTTCCTTGCAACTCACACGCGATGACACTCACGGAAGACAGATCGTGACCTTGGCTGCTTAGCTAGTGTCTTTCTACAGACAGCTCCTCGCTTTCGGAAGTCATGCGCGAAAAATCATTGAAAGACAGAAGGAAAAACGAGGTGAATACCGTGTGCGCTCGCATCGTGCCGACAGGCCTTTGTCTCACCTGAAGAAAGGAAAAAGCGCGCTCGGCTTTAGAAGGCGACGGCTGGAGACTAAGGAAAGGGAAGAGGGAGAGTGAGGAGGGAGACGCGGGGAGACAGACGATCGTCATCCCGATTGGCTTCCGCCGAGTTGCGCTTTCTCGATAACGCAGACGGCACTGGAAGGGGGGCCGAGGGCTCCTCGATCGTTTCGTAATCTGCCCCTTTCGAGGAGCGGCCCGATGGCGGCGAGAGAGGCGAAATGTCCATGGGTATTTTCCACCACTCGAGACTGGCCAACGCTGACAGCGGCCTTCGGCTGTGAGGGTGCCGGAGGGAGGGGGCCCCCGTGATTTTCCGCTCGAAAGGCGCTTGTCGTCGACGCCGTCTCACACACCATCGTCTCCTCGTCCAGCCTTCTCCAGGATTGGCACAGGGCCCTACCGTAATCGATTTCGCGCCCCCTCCTCCTCGACGAAGGGCCGTCCACTCTACCGCCAAATTGAGTTTTGACTCCTCGTCGTCGGTCGCCGAAGCGAATGGCATTGAAGTGTTTGAGATCGCGAGAGTGATGAGTTGGCTGTGCCGTCGGAGTGAGCCAGACCATCTCGGCCACTCTCTTTCCTCTCTCTCACCATCAGGGAATTCCACCCCGGCCTCCGTCTCCCTCTCTCTGTGGGAGGAAAGAAAATGCCGATAGGCAAATATCGGCAAAACGTCAGCCACGGCCCTTACGGCGCTACCATAATGGATGTGCTCGGTCCGTCCCGCCGGCGCGGTGCTGGTTGAGGAAGATCTTCGATTGTCGATGGGCAAGAGAGGGAGGGGAGGGCACCGTCCCGTCGTCTTCGTTTCGTGCCGGGCCGCCACTCGCCGACGGCCAGCAGAACATCCAGTAATTTGTTCCCGTCCGTCGTCGACCGGCCACACACACACGCCAATTCGTCCTCGAGGCGCTTGCTGCGAAACCATGCGGGGAGAGAAGGAGAAGAGTGGAAAGCTAGGGGTCGGGGGACCGAAACCGCCATCTCGGCTTTATCACTCGCCGCCATCTCACTCTCTCCCTCAACTCGCGCTCAGTGAGGACCGCGAGGAGGAGAGGGACGTGAGGCAGGAGGACCATTCCTCGAAATCGCTCTTACTCTTCTGCCACGCATCGATCTCGTCCCTCCGTTGCGTCGGAAGGCCCTCATGTAGAGGGACTCGTCGAATCCTCGAATTCCAAATAGTCTGAGAGATGTTCGAAGAGGGAGTGCGCCGAGAGAGCGTGACGACTCTTCGTGTGAACACGCCGCTTGGCCGTCGTCGGCCCCCTTCGATGGCGGCGCCCATAATCCCGCACCGAAGAGACTTAATGAAAGGGAAAGAAGGGAAGCGGGAGAGGGAGATGGACTACCGTGCCTCCTCTCTTCTTCCACCCCAACACAATCTCACTTCCTAGAGCTTGCAGGAGCCTTCGAGAACGGCGACGCGACCAACGGAAACAGCGACTATCTCGAGAGCGAGCTCTCTTCGGCGAGTCCACTACCACAGAACACAACGGTAATTGATGCATTAATGACTGTTGTTGCTTCTCTGGCCTGACACGTGGAGACGGGGGCTGGTGACGATCCAATTTTATACTAATGCGTCAAAATGTCGCCGCCGACGAATGTAGAGGCAGGCGCGGTGTCTCTCACTCGAGGAGTCGCACTTAGCTTCATTAGTCCCAGGACGCGTTTGCATGCATTACCAAGCTTGTGCGTCGTCGGCGTCGGCGCGCGTCCTGAAAGAGATAGCCCCGTCGTCTCACTCGTCGTGTACATGAGGGATGCTCAATAACAATCACTTGCAGGTCGGCGGCGCGACTTCCCTGGCGGCGCTTCTCCTCACGCAGGTCTCCACACCACCGCCCCTCAACAACAATAAAACGCAGTGCGGCGAGTGCGGCAAACACTTCCGTAAAGGTTCGCGCACTCTTCTTACAACAGGGAGATAATGAAGCCTTCGACGTTCCGTCCTTTGATCTCGTTGCCGTGCTTTCTTTTGCACGATGAGAACTGGGGATGATCCAGGGGCAATCCGCACGCAAGGTGGGGATGAGATGCGCGGCTTCTGACATCAGATTATTCCTGTCGCCCCGTATCCTGAGAGTCTTGTGTCTTATGCCCCGTCCGGAAGATCACGGGGCGGGTGACGCGTAACGCACAGTAATTAGTCATAGCGCTTGTGTTTCGTCAGCAGAAGAGGGAGGAAAGAAGGAAAGACAACCAGGGGAAACCGGCGACCGCTCGCTCGATGCATGCCCGATACGGTCGCTAAGCTACGATTCATCGGGCCGACGACCGGTGCGCACAGAAATCGTGGTGGCGTTTCCAAGGCGCCATTCCTCTGACTGCCTGTTTGGCTCCGAAGCGAAAACAGGGATCGGCACCCCTCTAAACATCAACCCTAAGCCTCTTGATGTAAATCGTACAGAAGAGGGAGAAGCAGAAGAAGCATCAACGGCTTGTCAAGCCAAAGAGCGCACATCTGCTCGCCAGATCGGGGTGCCTGTCGCGTACAGTCAAAGAAGCGCCCTTTCACTCCACCGAAAACGAGGGACCGGCCGCGGGAGCCACTATTGTGGATTTCGCACATTGGATCGGGGAACGGTTTTGTTCGCTGGCGGAATTGGATGTGCTCAACTGTCATACATTGGCAGAGGGATCCGCGGTCTGTCCGATCAGTAGCAGGAACCTGGCCGCTGCTTTGCTATTCATCGCATTGGTGAGGGTTAAAGCGAGATTGGGGGCCAGAAGACGAGCGGGAGACCGAGAACCATCATCTGTTCTTGCCTGTCACGCACAGTTGTTCCCCTCCTCTCTCGGCGTCTCTTCTCTATGCCACTCCGAGGGAAATGAAGCCGAGGCGGTGACCTCAGCGCTAAGTGAAAGAGAAGAGAAGTGTGAGTGTGACAGGAACCGTTCAACAGCCAGGCGGCAAAAGCGTCTCACCGCTCGGCGGCCGTCCAGGGCTCTCCACGTAATTGCGTCCTTCGCCCACCCTCTCTCCTCTCTTCTCGTCTGTCCACGCCGCGCCTCCTGTGTTCCCTAATCGTTTCCACTCGAGAGCCGTCGTGCCGGCCGAGAGCCCGGAATGGTCGTCTCTGCCATTAAGCAACGAGGGCTCATACCACATGCGCTTTCTCTCTCCTTTCAAGCACCCGATTGGTGTCACTAAGGCGAAGCTACTTCGGTAGTTGCCTCAGATTGGCTGTTGTATGCATGAGATGAGTGACAGCACCAAAAGCCGATTCTCAAATGGCTGACCGTGGCGACGAGAAAAGGGGAAAGCCGGAGGCGACCCGAATCCTTGGGGAATGCTTTCGCGAAAGAGCAATGACAGTCGTTGGCCCGGCTCGCGCGGCACTCGAGCCGCTGCCGGCGAATCCTCGATTTGCGTTTCCGCCACCCCGACGGACCGACGCGCGTGCGCGTTAATTCGAGGCTTGTGGTCGTAGTCGACGGACGTCTCGGCCGAGCAGGAGAGAAGGGGGACCATATCTCAGTCTGACCAGGCACGACGCTTGCACGTCTCGTTCCCTCGACGGCTGGCGTAATCGGACCGCCGCAGCTCTCCCGCTCGGATCGCAGGAAGTCGAGACGAGCCGCCGCGCATCGTGAATCACGCAAACCAAGAAGAAGCGCGCTCGTCGAGGCTGACGAGCAGTTGTTCTGTACATAAACACAGAAAATGGCCCGACAGGAGGTCCCCTCGGCCCCCTTGGCTAGCACAGACTTTACAGTGGAGCCCCGGCGAGCCCCCGCAGATCCTCTGACTAACAAAAGCAACCATCTGTTCTGACAGTGACTTTAGAGTCTCGGGGACCAGCACGACCAGTATGTACAATTAGTGACATCCGTGTTAGACGGGGCTTCCAGTAATCTCGGATAAATTGCCGTCCTTCCTCACACATGGGCAGACTTCCTGTACATCGATTTCTGGGGGAATAATTTTGACTCGAAGGGAATAGCGTCTCATCCTTCATCGAACCGAATTGGCAGCGACGGGTTTTGTGTCTGTCCCTTTAGAGGAGGCAGATGGTCGAGACTAACAAGCGAAACGAGACTGGCGAACCATTCAATTATTTCACTGTATCAGTCCAAAGCCTAGACATCACAGATCGTCTTCCTGTTTCCAGAAAAAAAATCCTGTTTCCATGAAAACATGTTTTCATTTCAGGAAGCAACTTACAAATGCATATGACCGTCAGTCACGGTCATCCACCGCCGGGATCAACGGCTTCCTCCGATGAGCGGACTTCCGAGTGCGGCGCCTCGACGGGCGGCGGCGACGGCAACCCCGATCTCGTTCCCATTCAACAGGAATTGCGACAAATGAAGGCGATGATCGGCGAGCTGAGAAATATTGGCTCAACCGTGAAGGTCGAACAGGTGGGATTGACCGAGAGAGGCCGAGACACATGCATATTTCAGTTGCTCACGGGTCTCGACACTCGAGTTGGTCGTTTGGAGAAGCAAGTTGAGATGGCGTTGAACAGTATCTACACCCTCGTTCAACTTCAAACCGGCATCAACTCCTCGGTGACCCGCTTCCGGGAAGACGCCTGTGAACAGCTGAAAGGCGTTCGAGCATTGCTCTCCGAGCACAGTGGTTGAGGCTCTTCCCGGTCACCCTTTCCTTTGCCTCACGCCTTCACGTGTGACCTTCTATGCACCTATTACTGGTGCTATCATTTCATATTGTCACAGTTTTATTTTGTTCTTAATCTTTTCTTTTATCTTCTGCGTCGCCATTGACGGTGAAACGTCCTCTAGTCAGCCAGATTTGCATCCTAGGACTTTCATCGAGAATGATTCGAAGACATTCTATGCTTTTCTCTTCCTCTCAGAAATCGGCAATCTTCCTCCTTCTCTCTCTTCTATCGTCTCTCTCGTCCGTTCCTCGAGCTTACAAGCAGCATTCTTTCCATAAACATTCACTCTTGTGCAAAAAAACAATACTAGCAGGGATTCCTCCTCTTCCTCTCTCAGTTCCTCCTCCTCTCCTTTCCGCATCCGAACTTCTTCTTTCGTCCCCTTGGTGTGGGGCCTCTCTTCCTCAATGTCTTCGACTAGCCCCGTGTGTGCTCTTCATCATGAAAGTGACATAATATACAAAGATGTGCAGTTCGCCATACTTCGTGCATTTCTCTTCTCTTTCGTGCAACTCAATTTGAAGCGATAATGTCATCTTTGTCATTGTTGATCGACTTCCTTTTGAATTTTCATTGATTCCACAGAGTTTATTGATTCTTACATTTTTGCCATTATTTCTCTGATCTTTAGAGGTGTTCGACCTCACCGTGATTCTTGCCGTGCCAGAAACGCGAATGTGCGGATCTCTCTCATCCCCCGACGCACATTGCCTCAAGACATCCAGATGAACCGTTTTGTCTTCCTTTTTGTTGAAACAAAGTATGTTTGACCGAGTAGCGCTCATTGCCAAAGAAGTTCCCTCTCTCCTTGCAATTGTGGCAAAAAACCAAACCCAAAATGCTGTTACATTGCTTTGATTGACTTGAATGAAAGAGATTGTTTCTTACTGTGTCATTGCCAACGAGGAGTCCTCTCGAGCATGCCTCTTCTTGTACTTTTCCTCTTTCTTCCAAGTTGCAATCCCTTCCTTTACATGAGTTTGTTCTGTCGTGACTAACAAAACTCGATCATTGACCTCAGAAATACTGTTTTTGTAAATGTGACAAGATGAAGAACTGTTTTCCTTCGTTAAGTGAGTAGAGTACTTTTACTCGAGGACCGTCGATCGAGGGAGGGAGAGGCAGTGGAGCAGATGGCTGTCTACGGCCTGTGCAATGACAGAGGGAAAAGGGGAACAAAGTTAATTAAAAGAGGAAGAGGAAGAAGAGGAGGAGGCGAGCACGTAGTCGACGGCAGCGGACAGATCATCGGCGACATGGTCAGGACGCACGGAGGCGTGTCGCTCCCATTCTGGCCTGCAAGTCCCACTCAGTTGCTTGTCATGCCTCCTGTCTCACACACAGGGAAGCCGACAACGAGAGACGCAAGAAGGGAGGGAAAGAGGGAGATGGAGGGGGAACAGCTTATCTCGCGCAGCGCCGGCGGTGCGGCGAAGGAAACGACCGGCATGGGCTTTTTGTCAGAAAATCGATGCGTTGCCGCCGTCGAGCTGTCCATCCGAGACGAAGCGGACCATTCGGAGGGACACTACAGCGAGGGGGTCGACGAGGGACGAGCTCCCACTCTCTCCCATCTCTCGTACACACACTCACGCATGGCACATTACCAGAAGCTCGCGCGGGCTCGTCTCGTGTGTGACGAATTGCGGCTCTCTCCCCCACTTTCCTCATCCATTTCCATCATTCCAGCTCCTCCAAGTTCGGTCTCGAGACTACAGTAGTCGGAGAGAAATCCCCAAGGGAATCGAGACAGAGACGAAGCGGCAAGATAGCTAAAGCCAAGCCAACCTCCACTTGCCGGTTCGGACCTGAATGGCACGTATTCCGAAACGCTGAGCGCCGCCAATATCCGAATTAATATCGTCGCCTATCATCACGACCTGCAAGACCCCGCTAAATCGACATTTCCGTATTCTTGCCTCACCTCGTCTTTCGATGCGCCAAGATGATCAAGAGCGCTTTGAAAATAAGCCTCCGACGGCTTGCCGATGACCATCCGCCGACAGCCCGTCGCGTATTCGAGGGCTTGCGCGAAAGCTCCCACATCCAACGAGGGTCCATCGATGGTCTGATAGAACTTTCTGCAACTGGCCAAGAAATTGTTTCGAGTATGCATTACATGACGTGTTTGTTTGTTTGTGGCAAAGGAGACTGGGAGACCGTTTCATGTGTGTTTGTTCTGTGCGATGGTTTTTTCATGACAAAATGGCAGAGGCACACGCAGAAGGGATCGAATTTCGCAATTTCGGGTGTGTGCCGTCGAGCCGTCCGCCGTCTGCCTGCGGACGGTGGATTTCCTGTCCGTCCATACGACGTCGTGGGAAAGAACTACACGAAGAGAGGGAGGGAGGGCGTAGAGAGGAAAGAAAAGCCACGATACTGCCAAAAAGAGGGACGGGCGCGTTATTTGTAAGGCAATGATTTTGGTTCTTTCAACCTTTCCAAAGAAACGTACCCGACACCGAGAGTGATGAGAAGTGGATCGTTGAGCTTCATGAGAATTCGAAAGGCCGTGTTCAAAGAGTGAAAGTGAATCCTCTCTTCAGCATCAGCCATGAGGACGCAGTCGGCTTCATCGGGATGCTCAGCCACGAGACCATCGAACTCGCTCGTAATGCCTGCACTACGATTCGCGGGCTCTTGTCAACTGTCTTGAACTACCACTACGAGAGTAAGTTCAGTCAAAGACTTACCATGGCTAACAAGTAAATGTGGACGTAGCCCACTTCGTCGAACAAATTCAGCGGCTACAGGAGCCGGAGTGAGCAAATCGTTGACTCGAAGTGAAAAGCCGAGACGACTCAACTTCGCGTGCAGAGCCTCTCGTGTCTCGCTGCTCTCGTTGCTGAGAAAGACGAGTTTACTTTCCGAGTAAAGTCTACGTCACATTGAATAATTTACTTCGCATAGGAAAATACCTGTTGATGGCATCAATCGAGCCTGGAATTGGTGTGCCATCCGCACCGTGAGCGCTATTGTACAAAACGCCGGTGATATCCAAAATAAAAGCCCGCACTGGTTTTGAACGTAACAAGTTGACCCGTGTTGGCATTTATCCTGCCGCTAAAACACGTCCTGTTAACATCAACAGGGAAGCTAAATTTTCTCATTAAAATCACAGATTTCAGAGTCGAAAATTAAGCTAAAATTCTGTTCACTTTTTCCTGAATGAACAAAGTCTCAACAAGTTTCAAAGAGAAAAAAATCCCTTGCTAAAGTGATAAGCTGGCTGTTGGTGCGCGGTCCCGCGACGAGTGCGTGCCTCTTCAATAGGCACTACGATAGAAAATCGAAGAGATGTCTTTTGAAGCTGCGGACTGTTTCTGAATAGTGCATTTACATTGCGTGTTTTGTTTGTTTTTGAGAAGTAAACAACTGCTTTTAGCACAAAACCACTCTGACTGGAGAATGACATGAGCCTCGGCACGGGTCACAAGGCCATTTTACTATGGTTGATGTGGCTCTCGTCCCTCGTCTTTCTCGTCGTCTATTTGGTTTGTCTTAATCAAATGTTGAATTCGATTAAATAAAGGGGAATCGCCTTTGAGGTTAGAAAATTCTCTCTGTTTCCAGGATGGAGGCCTAGATAGGCAACCGATCATTTTCTTTGTCAGTCTTTGGGTGACAGACATTGTGCTCATCATCACATCGACTCATGCTGCCATCACAAGCTTCAAGACCAGACGGCGAGAAGCGTACGGAACTGGAGTTCATTGGATTAGACATCTTATGGCCATTCACAGTCATCTTCTCATGCTCTGTAAGTCATTCAGTATAAAAATTAAAGTTTCAGCCGTTCTTGCTCTAAAGCTCGGATTCGAACTTCTGCTCTGCATTCGCATCCAGGCTCCTCTTAATTGGTCGGCAGCCGCGGTGTTAACGCCGTTCTGGGCCCTTCTCGGAATCGTCATTGTCAACTTCTCCATTCGGCTCTTTCGAATATCACGAATTGGCGGTGCTTTCTAGTTCTTTTCTTCTTCAACTTCAATCAACCAATGATTAACCGGTGTCTTTGTTCATCCCGTTATGTAATTCATGCACATTTTTGGATTTTGAGATCTCATCTTCTCGCAAAATCGCCCCAAACGAGTTTTTGACAAGCACATTCTACTGCTTCGTGCATAAGTTTGTTACGGTTCAAGTTTTGCATGCTCACAGTCAGTCTCAATAAATGAATGTGAGTGTCATTGACAACCACGAAACGAGGATCTTCGCAGCGCACGACACAACCTCGTTGACCAAAAAACGCTGAGCAAATATGCCAATCATAAAGGCGTGATGTCCTCGCTGCGGCGTCGATGCGGCTGAAGCAATGCAAGCAGGAGAAGAACTGTACAGATGGCTGAAGGGACACTACTAGCATGTCATCAATCGACTTCACTATCGCTGAGACCGGATACCCATCGGCCAGCAACAGGGACATTCAGTGGAACTGGTCGATGGGTGATCGGCCATCGGCGAGGCGAATGCACTCTTCCCTTGTGAACGCCTCAATTCATTCTCATGTATCACGTTGACGCGATGAAGACTTTCCTTTTACGAACTCTAACTGTCACATCCACTTCCCCATCGCATACTCTCTTTCTCCTTCAAATCGTGCATCTTGGTCGTAAAAGTAAACAGGCGTATGGGCAATGCGACCCACGGGGTTGGCGGTCGAGGAGGGAGGGGAGCCATATTGGTTGGGAAATGCGGCAGCCTTGACCACTCTGGTTCTCGCTGGCGCACCAAGGAATAGGGGAAGGTGACTCTCGCCCCTCGCCCTCCTTTGTATCTCTTTAGCCTTGAGGTCGCACTCCCATGAACGTTGCTTCTAGAGTCTTCTCCAAATAGTTTGCCTATCGATTTCGTAGCCCCCACGCGCGGTGAATCAGACAGACGACGAGAGCGGGGGGCCCGCCTTATCACCCTGCGTCGCCTTGGATGGGCATTCGGAGGCGCGGCGGCGGCGAAGTGGATGCCGTGTACGAAGAAGGCCGAACCGGTCGCCTCTTCTTCCTCTTCCTCACGTACCTCATTCAATGTTCCGTGCACGCCCTTCAAAAACTCGCCGTCTGCTTTGACGACTCGAACATTTCTCTTTCTGTAGTCCTCTCCCTTGCACTTGGCGTGATGACTAATACGTGTCCGTTCAAATTCGTGATCTGTCCAGATTTTAGCGAAGGGGCCCGGAAGGGCGATCTCGGGCGGCTCCATGGAGCGCCTCTCGTTCCCCGGTGTCTACAAGGCCGTCAACTCTTTCGCCATCACCGACGATGGCCTCAAAGCATATTTCCACGATCCAATCGCCGACGCTGTTATTTGCATCGAGCTGAGCAGCGGCACGCGGCGAACCCTCACGTGGTGGGTCATAAGTGTCTCGGGTCACATGCTTCTTTTCGTCGGAAGCCGCATCACTTGACGTCAAAGATTCATGTGATTGAAACAAAGACCTTGCGCCCCTTTAGGGAGGATCGCACCTACAAGCACCGAAGATGGATCTGCTACACCTTGTTTGTAATGAAACGTGATGGCGCCGACCACTTGTGCATGCACTTTTATAACACGACTAAAAAGGTTAGCATTCGAGGTGTTTACCAAAACAAGCTCTTTGCAGGCCTTTTGTCTGGTGACGTTTATGGTCAGCGATAGCTTGTTGATCAAGATGCAAATGAACGTCTTGAACATTGAACCAATCGACCACGATCGACTCGCTTATTCCATGCAGAAGGAGGGCGAGAACCTTCAGGTTGGCTCATCATCTTGGCATTTTGAGAGACATCGCAATGCGCGATGAGTCAGTGAAGAGACACGGGTCGACCGCTGACAAAGCGGCCGCCCACTCATCCACATCTTGGCTCTTAACCTTAAACATTCACCCAGAATGGACTTTCAGATCATTTTCTACGATCGTTACTCAAGAAGCAGCGAAACGGCCGAAGACGGCCCGCCATCCTTGGCCTACGCCTTCTGCGATTTCAGCTGCCAGACCATGCGATTGTCAACAAAGAAGGGTTACTTACCACGCGGTCGCTGGGAGCTGCCCTTCATCGCACGCGGGGTGGGTCAAGTCTCTCACCTGGCAAGACGCGCTTGTAGAGCATCCATTTCATCAGCACCTCTCGACCGACGCTCATCGCCAGCCAGGCCATCGGCTCTTCCATCACTTGGGATGTTCAAGCAGTCAACCATGACGGCGATCTCGTGCCACCAGGAAAAGGTTGGCCACTCATTGCTAGCCATGAAATAGAAGTTACAGCGACATGGTGCAATGCGTGGATGAAGGACGTCGCCTACTTCTCAGTTACTGAAAAGGTTGAAGTAGAAGGCGAAGGAGTACAAAGAAAATCGTACATTTGGAAACTGGATACAAGCACGAACAAGTGGAAAAAGTAAGAACGAGATGAATTCTAAACGCGCCATTTAGGCTTCAATCTAGCATGGCTTTTCCGGAGTCGACGAACTATTTCTCGTTCCGAGTCACGCCCAACAACAGGGCCTTCCTGCATGCGGACCTGCAGCGTCCGGAAGCAGCTTTGTATCGAATCGAACTCAATCAACCTGTGGTTAGCTGTCATCATTCGGTCCTTACAACAGGTTCAGGTCGTGATTCCAACAATATCAACGGAAGAGTCTCCAGCACCGCTAGCTGCCGCTGAAGATTCAGCCTCGGCCAATTGCGAGGCTGGCGAGGTCGACGGAGATTTTGTGGATTTCGAGGCAGAGATGTATGCCGAGGTGATCTGTCCCATTTGCCTCGACACCTATGATGATGCTCGAACGCTGAATTGTGGTCACTCAATGTGCTGGGCTTGTATCGAACAAATGAGGATAGCCAGTGAGTTTCACGAACAAAAACCTAAAGTCTCCAGACAAAAGTGAGACGATCAAATGCCCGTCTTGTCGAAAGCTCACCACCATTCCCACGGGTGGACTTCCTGTCAACTACGGCCTCAAAGGTACGGCTCACATCAAGTACTCCATTTTGTTCAGAAGCAATCAGCTCGTTGGAGAAATTGAAGCGCATAAATGGATCTGGCCTGCGGTGTGCTCAATGCCGACAACGCAACGAAGAAAGCACCATCTGGGCCTGCATTCAATGTCTTCATGACAATCCCGAGTCTCAGACGACTCTCGAAGTTCATTCGTATTGTGCTCCTTGCATTCTCAAATTCCATCAAGCGCATAAAATCGAGGAACTGGCAAAGTTGAGGTGAGTGAGCCGGTTGTGACCTCACCTACAATGACAGAGAGCGACAAAAGAAGCTTCAAGAATATCGCGATAACTACAACGAGACGCTGTCAAGCACGATCAAGAGCTGCGTTGAGAACTTGAAGAAACTGGTTGAGCCGGTTATTATGAATGTGAGTTCCAGCTGGTTCCTCAAGTGAATCGCTTGCAGGGTCTTCATGCTCAAGCGAACGAGAAGCTGAACGAGATTTGTAGTCCTTTGAATCCCGACGCAGACGACGTCGTTGATCAACGAGCTCGAGGCGTTCTCGGCAAGCTCGCGGAGATCTCCAAAGAGCTTGAGCAGCGCTTCGAAATCGCTCTTAGGGTTTGATCTTGACCGACTTTCCACGAAGACTTCAGGACACATTGGAAGACGTGAAGGACTCGACGATAACTCCCCTGGATGATGTGCCGACGTCGAGCTTCTCATTGCTCTCCGATAAGCCAACAATCCTCTGACCTCGTTTCCGTTTCTGTCCTCGCCAGTTCATGACACACGTGCAAGCCGACCTCAACCCCCTTTCACTGCAAAGAAAAGCCAAAACAGATAAGAGTTCCCCGTGTTAGCATAGTCGTCAATCTGGGTAGCAAATCTTGTCACTTAACCAGTTCTGTAAATACTCCGCCAGTTGTTTGTTCTCGACAATAAAACTAAAGTTAAAGATGTCAACCAAGGACTGACAACTCACATCAACTGATAAGTACAAATTTATTGAAATCATAGAAATTTGTTCAAATGAATGACTTTGGCAGAAATTCAACGACGTTATCAAGGTCAAAGATATTGAAGATGTTAAGAACGTTGAAGTTGTCGACCATCTTTTGAGCAACTTTCTAGAAAAGTCTCTTTCTGCTTATCAATAACCAGGCCTTACATGCACAACCGGTATCAAGTTGAGAATGCGTCCCATTCGCTGGACGGCGTCTGGGAACTTTCCTCCGCACACCTGAAAGAGTTCCACATAAATGGACTCCTTCGTCTGCTTCGCGAGATTTGAGGTGTCCTCTTCTATCCCGACACTGTCTGCAATGTCTTCTTGAGGGCGTCTCCGTCTGTACTCACCATGTTCCCAGAGGACGAGACCGAGTAGGAGACCAAATTCCATGTCCGTCATGCCCATATCGATCATTTCGGTGTAGACATACTTCCTCGAATGAGCGAGGACCGGGCGGAAGAACCTAAACGCAGCGCTGAGTCTTTATGATCGGAACTTACTCTGCTGTCTGCTTTGGATCGCAGTTTGAGCCTTCGTAGAACTCCTCCAAGTTGTCGATATCAAAATACCGATTGTGATCGAAGAGCACTCTGACAATACATTTTCAAATAAGGTTCTCACCTGGAGTCATTCTTGTCTTTGAAAAATCGAATGGAGTGAAATGCCCTGTCAAGAACAACAAAGCGGGGCAAAAAGCTACGAAATACTACGACCTAAAAGGATCGTTACGCTCCACTGGGATGTTCCACCTTTTGATCGTCAGACAGGTCGCAGAAAGGTTTGAAGTTCTCGCTGAGGATATCGACGAGGAAGGAGATGGAACGAGCAATGGTCTTCACGCTGTCAACAAATCGCCCAGGGACAAGCTCCTAAAGAGATTGTTCAGCACCAATGTCCGCTGGCACCATTGTAGGGTTGAAGAGGTTGGTGACGTTGTTTCCGGGATCCGTCAGTCTTGCAACAGACATGTGCATTGCAGCGTGCTTTTGAAACCCGGCAGCGAATGACGTGGCAAGTGGAAAGTCCACTTTGCCGGGCGAGAGGGTCGGCAGGGTCTAAAGAGCGGTCAAAGTGCGTCAAAGGCCTACAATTAAGGAGGTCGGAACCGGAGGAACGATATGTGGTGGCGAGCACGTTGGCGTATCATTAACACTCTCAGTCATTGAAGGGTCTTCGCTTTTCTGCTTCAGGACTCTTGGCGGTCGAGGACGGTTGGAGAAGTTCCGATCCAGCACTACATCTGTATTTTTTGTTGTTGATGCATGGTTTGAGCTTACAGCGAGGGTCCATGCCGAGATCGCGGCACCTCTTCAAACGGCAATGGCGGCACATGACCTGGGAACCTGGAAACGGTTTTAGAACTGCACTTTGAAGAACAACCCACTCACCTCGACCAAGCTCGCAGTCTCCTTGCTTGCGACATTTGTATTCTCGGCCAGTAGCTATGGCACGACGAAAGAAAGCGGCGCAAGCTCGACACGAGAAAACGCCAAAATGCGCACAATCGCCCGGAGCTCCGCACACCTCGCAGGCCGCCATCGATGATCTGCCTTTGCCCCCTTCTCTCTCTTCTCCTTCTCTTCGATTCCTGATAACGCAAGAGGAGAACGTGACAGGCAGAGAAATATCGATGTTTGGTTCAACCTTGTCTTTATCTTAGGACCTCACGAGGAAATAGAATAGTCACACTTTTATTTCCCTCTTTGAAAACTACATAGAAGTGTATTGAGATGATATCGTGAGACTTCGAAGCTGCAAGAGGACTTGGGAAGTTGAGCTTGTCCTTCACATGAAGTCACTGCTGAAAGAGGCCATAAGAACGAGCACGTGCCACTCTTCGACCCTGGACCCTCTCAGCAGAGAGCACACGAGAGCTGGGAGATTAGGGCTGCCATAAGGGCAAGCGGTCAGAAGGAGTAAGCAAGAAGATCCTTTTCATGGCTATATCAGGGAAGAGAGCGAAGAACGAGCAAAGCAGAAAGCTTACAGGAATGAATCGACGTTGAAGTAGTTGAAGATCTTTGCGACGGAGAAACTGTTGAGGAGGCTCTCGGCCATTTTCTGGAAAGACTCATATGAAGTTCATTCATTCAAGCTTACATGAACATTGGGGATAAGCTGAAGGAGACTGGCCACTCGCACGGCAGCGGTCATCGTATCTGGGCATCGATCTCGGCACATCTCATAGAGCTCGGTGAAGAGAGCTTGACGAGTGTTGCGGAACTCTGGATTAGCAATTGGATCGAATTCGTCATCTGAAAAATATGAGAAGGCAGATTTCGACCTACCACAACCCCAAAGAAGGATACCGACGAGAGTGATGAATTCCTGATCGTTTACGCCGAGATCCACTAACGGGATTTTGATAATCCGGCGTCCCAAGTCGTATGTGGGTCGAAAGATCCTGTTATAGTAACTTGGTCAACAGTGTGAGGAGAAAAAATTCTTACGCTCCGGGGTCCTTGTCGGCATGTTCGGATGTCTGACAGATCTTGTAGAAGTTCGTGTTCTCTGCATTAACCATGTAGGTGGTCATCGTTATTGCAACCCTAAATTTCGGCGTTTTCTAAACGGTTAACCCCAAACCTCAAGTCGTGGGGATCCGGAAAACGTTTCGATGAGAAGAAACTCCGCTCAAAGCAACAGAACATGGGAAAGAATTTCCGAAACACTTTGAACTGAAGGAAAGAGTAAAACGAGCATCAAAGTCGACCTTGAATTCAGTGGGAAGAGAGTTGAAGGGGTGGAAGTGCTGGTTGATCATGTCGGAGACAAGCGAGATGTCAGCTCGAGTGAATGCCATGCAGTCTTCAATGGTTCCTTCATGAGGCTCTTCCTGAAAATACCAACCCTTGTCTTTCAAAGGCAATTCAAACCGGCAACGCGTCGAAGAGATTCTGGATTGTCAGCTTTGCTTGCATATTTGCCGTTGTTTTCCTTAACACGCAGAGCTTCTTGTAACCAGTGAGCATATCGTCGACCATTGGAGTGCGAGATGATGCCAGTCCCTGTAACTAATTTGATTCAACTTATGATTAAGTCATGAATACCAGGGTCTGGGGCAAGCTGAGCGTCGTCGAAGGCATTGTAAACGTCGGAGAATTGAATGTGGTTTCCGCTGAAGGAATTGAGGGAAGAGCAGCAGTTGAGGGAGACACCGAGTCCGAGGACATCTCGCGTCTTCGACCCGTTCGGGGTCCAATTCCGTCTCGGTTGTGTTGAACGTCTGAAAGAGTCTCCGATGATGACAAACACTCAATGATGACAAAGATCACAGAGCACTTCAACCATAAAGAAGAACTTGAACTCACAAGTGGGATCCATGCCGACGTCGATGCATTTCTTCATGCGACACGCTTTGCACATGCATCGTTCACCTGCAAATCTTCGATTTTTAGGTGGACACAAAATACAGAAGAAAAACGACGCTGTAAGGAGGTCGAGTAAACAGAGTCGACGCAGCCTCGCGACTTCTTGTTGCCTTTGCGGTTCTCACCTTTGTAGATGATGCATTCGCCACCAGCTCGACACTTGAATGTCCGTCGAGCAGAAATCGAGCGTCGAAAGAAGGCGGCGCAGGCGCGACAAGCGAACACAGTGAAGTGTCGACCGTCGGAGGCGTCGCCACACACTAAGCACAGCGAATTTGCTGAGCTCTCCGGACTTTCCACTGAAGTCATACGGCCAGCGTTGCTGAAAATAATGAAAAGCTTAAACAAAGTGCGAATTGCGGACGTGCGAAATGGAAATTGCTAAATGCCGCGCGAAAAGACGGGCATGCGACGCCTGTCGATCGAGGCTACAACCGGGCCTCGGCCCGAGAGAGGTGCACTGAGAGCGACTCCACACTATCAACCTTGTGCTTTGTAGTCAGGGGATGCGAGAGACAACCGCCTCGTCGCCTGTTTCTCTCCAGTCGTCATCATGCCTCTTCACATGCACACACAAATTCTGCTCGCTGTGTACTCGCCCATCGTCACGTTCAACCCTTATGTCCCGTTGGCAGTCGTCTTTCCATCGACTGAAATCGTCTGCCATCGCAAAGAGTCAGCATCGAGAAGAGGGATTTGAAAGAAAAACAAGACACATTAAGAATTGCGTCAGACGTCTTGAGATCAAATGGACTCAAAATGAGACGGAGGGGCTAGCCACTAGCCAGAACAGAAGGAAACCCGATTCAGCCGAAGACAAAAAGCGTCTCTTCCCAGAGGGGGTTTCGGTCGCTCTCGTCTCAGAGCCTCCGGCGAGGATGACGTGCTTGGTGGCCGCAGGTTTAAGATGGCTGGCTCACTGGCGGTCATCCCGTTATTCTCACGCGCATTGAGCTCTCAGCTCACATCCTCGCCGAGTGAACCGTTACCCGCACGGTCTTCCAGTGTGCGAACGACGACATCTTCTTCCTCTCTCTGTTGTCTTGATAAACGTGAAGTCGAGACTCGTCTGCACCCCAAGGGGGCGGCTACTCTCTGGAAGACCCCAGGCGACCGCCGACCCACATCCCCTTTTTGTTCACCTCTTCGCCTTCCCTTTCCTTCTCCGCAGAGGCTCGTTCTTGTCGTCACACGCGGGTCCCGATCCTCCTTGATCGATCCCCGCCGGGGCGTCTACTCACTCCAATTCCAGACCAGACATTCACTTGCATCAAGACTGTTGCCCCGTCTTTCCCTTTATGTACTTTCCCTATCCTCGATCTCGTCTATCAGCTGTTTTCTAATTCCTTCTCTTTCAGGACTATGTCCTCGACCTTGAACTACTATGGGAAGAGGTTCGAGGACCTCATGGTGAGGTCCTTCTACTCCTATGGCATGCTCGTCGGCAAGTACCCGAAGTGGTTCCTCTGGGGTCCGGTGCTCTTCACTTTCCTCTGCACTCCCGGACTCTTCTTTCTCAAGTGAGTCAGCAGAAACGTGAGACAGTGTGCATTCAGGATCAACTTGGATTTATACCGCCTCTTTGTGCCTCTCGATGCGCCGGTCCGCTATGAATTTGAGCGACAGCACGAATTCAACCGACTTCCTCAAGGCGATTTGAATATGCCGCGTTTGCGAAGAGCTCTGGAGGATCTCGATGATGATTCCTTGGACATGGAACTTGAGCGTGAGGAGCGAATGACCAAGGAGCGACGGCGGAAGAACAAGCGAAGACGCGACAACGCCGCCGTGAACGGTTCGATGCTTATCGAAAGTGTCGAAGACGTTGTTGTTGCGCCTTCAGCGCCGATGAAGAACGATATCTTGCGATTTTACGTGGTTCACAAGGATTTTGACAACCTTCTTCAATCCAAATATCTATCCGCCCTTTATCGCTACACAAACGAAATGATGAAAGTCACAATGGAATATGAGGGTGAGACCATCAAGTTGGAGCGCTTTTGCAAGAAGGACGGCGAGCCTGTAAGTCTCCTTTTGTTCAATTTACTTTGGAACACAATTGCAGACATGCAGCAATCTCTTGAATGTTTGGCTCAAACATGCGGACGTGCTATTCCGCGACGGAAAAGTGCGGAACAATCCGAACTTGCAACTCTCCTATCCTGTCATGTATCTCTTCAATCGACCGAGAGACATCGGAAACGTTCGTTTCGAATCGTTATTCAAGAGTATTGAGTTGCAGGTGATCTATGGCGTGAATGTGACCGGAGAAAAGAACGAAATCGTCGGTGCTCGAGTCTTAACCTTGCATTGGTTCATGCTTTTCCCGGAAACGCCGTTCAATCGAAAAGTCTATCCCATTTATCGAGACGCTCTCAACGAATTCTGGAAGACGAAGGCTACGGAGAGTGGCGTGGACTTTATTCCACACAAGTAAGCCTTACATCGCAATTCCTATTAGCCTTTAGTGACAAAGCTATGGACGACGAAATGTTGAAGATCATCGAGACCACTGTCCCTTTTGCCTTTCCAGCCACAATTATGCTCATGTTCTTCGTAATCTTCGCCAATTGGTCAACTCACAAAGAAAAGTGAGCTGACTTGACTATCAAAGCTGTTTTAGATCGAAACCCGTGGAAATGTATCTCGGAGTGATCTCTGTCATCATGGCTTTAGTGTGCACTTTCGGAATTTTCTTTGTTCTTGGAGTAGCCTTCAACCCCGTGACAAGTACAATGCCTTTCCTCATCCTTGCTGTCGGTGCGTGTCTATTGCTTACCACTGAAGTTATCCAACCTTAGGAGTGGACGACGATTTCCTTATGATAGGAGCCTGGCGAGAGCTGGACACGCGGTTACCCGTGGATAAGCGAATTGCTTTGGTGATGGGCGACGCTGGTGCCTCGATCACCGTCACATCCTTCACGAACTTCTTCTGCTTCGCCCTCGGTTATTTCATGTGTTCGACGCCGGCGGTGGCCGATTTCTGTCTCATCACGGCTTGGGGCGTCATCTTCGACTACCTCATGCAGGTTGGGCTGATTGAATGGAGGACAAAATGGGTGCAGGTGACCTTCTTCGCCGCAGTCCTTGTCTTCAGCGGTCACCGCGAAAAGACCGGTGGTCTCGCGTCATGCTGCTATAAAAAGACCGACGAGGTATGACTTGCCGAAAATGCTCGGAGAGAACACATCCAGGTCATGCCCGCCGCTCCCGCAGAAGAGCCCTCTTATGGAACAGTAACTTCTGCGGAATCAGAACCTGAGAAGGAAATTGATCCCACTCATCACGAGAAGGCGAAGAATAGTGAGACTGCATTCGACTTAATGATGAAAGAGCAGTTCCCTACATGCACAAGTTCTTCCGAGACAAGTTCTCTCCCTTCATCCTTCGCGAGGACGTGAAGATCGTCTCGTGGCTTGTCTTCGCTGTCTACGCCGTTGCTGGCATCTATGGATGCTGTATTATCGTCGTCGACATCTCACCCACAAAGTACATCCGTGACAACTCGCCCATTCAAACGTTTGTGAAACTCGCCGGTGAGTGCACGTCATCCTCACTTCTCCTTCGTCTTCTCTTAGCCTCTTTCGCGGGTGTCCCGAAACACTTGACCACATGGCGGTTTGAGAGTTTGGGCGGTCAGCCCTGAGAAAAGGAGAAAAAGTCGGCCGCCTCGCGCCCCGGGCGTGGAACCACTGCGCGCGCGCTGGGGTTGGTTGAGTCGAGGACGCAATTTCCCTCTTCGAACGAAGATGGGGCGAAGATGCAATCCTTGCCCCCTCATTCCATCGACCCTCGTTGCAGACAAATACATTTGGGCGGACAATGTGATGCCGGTATTTCACGTGATGAATCCGCCAGACCTTCGCGATCCGGGCCAACGGGCCAGACTCAACGAGCTCATTTTCCGTCTCGAACACACCAACTACAGTGTCGGACGGGTATGGCAAGAGTAAACAGAATGGAAATGGGCGCAGGTGTCGACGAACCTCTGGGTGTGGCAGTACCAACAATACCTCAACGACTTTCCGGATGTCAACTACAAGAATGGCTTCTATGATCGAAGGCTGCTGAATAATTTCTTCAATCAACTTGACTATCAGCAGTATCGACGTAAGTTCGAACATAAAGCATTGAAGACTTTGTCATTCAGCCAAGGTCAAGATCTTGGATAACGTTACCAATGGAGAACCGTGCATTTCCGCGTTCACCTTCGAGACATCGTTTTACGGACTTGACTCGTGGGACAAGCGGCAGTCAGAGGTGCTATTTGGTGGATTTCTTCAAGATTTTCGATATCCTAGCTCTTTCTCTGGCGTCGTCTCATCCGCGAATATCCTGAATTCGATATTTTCCTAGCCGGGATCTTCTCTCCGTTTCTCATTGACCAGCGACACACGATCGCCCCATCGTCCATGCAGACAATCGGCTCGGCCCTGGCCATGATGGCTCTGATCTCGTTCTTCTTCCTCCCGGACGCGGTGAGAACCCCGCTTCCCAAGGCTCATTAATCACAACACGGTTCAGCAAAGCGTCTTCCTCATGACATGGTCATTGCTCTCCATCTCGATGGGAGTCTGTGGAGGCTTGGCACTTCTCGGAAGTGATCTCGACTCCGTCTCCATGGGCTGCATCGTCATGGCCATCGGACTGGCAGTTGACTACTCCGTCCACATCTGCTACAGATACCATCGATCAGAAGAGAAGCGGGCCTATGAAAAGGTAGTTTCTCTAGTGACCGAAGGAGGTCAGGGGGAAGCGCCACGATATGTCCGTTGTGGTCTAGTGGTTAGGATTTACGGCTCTCACCCGTAAGGCCCGGGTTCGATTCCCGGCAACGGAATTAACTTTTGCCTTTTCAACGGCAATCGAACTTGTGCTCCACCGATTGCCTTTCCGGATCAAATGATCAAGCGTTCTGTTTTTAGGTCCGCGACACACTCACGTCAGTTGCCCTGCCGATCTGTCAAGCTGTCGGTTCAACCCTCGTGGGCCTGGCCGTTCTGCCGCTTGTGCCGGCTTATCTTGTGCGGGTCTTCTTCCAAACCGTCTACCTCGTGAATATTATCGGCCTCACTCATGCTCTCGTTTGGCTGCCTCAGATGATCTCGGCTCTCGATCCTTGTGAGAGAATACCTTTGAGAGTGCGTTATGAGAAGAGGCAGTAAGGTAGTACTGCTGCTCCCAATTTTCCTCGGCTAGAAAAATCTCAGATTCTGTACATAAAGTCTTTTGAGCAATGATTGTTAATCCTCTCTCCTACTTTCTCTCCCTCACTCACTTCTTGAACCGTTCTGCACATGAAATCTGTTGCTTTCGAAATGCCTCGTGACTTTTTGCACCGGTTCTCGCAATATAGTCTTTCATTTGTTCTTCAGAGCAAACTTGTGCCAAATGTGATGATTGATGATTGACTGTTGAGTAGTGAATGCGAAATTGTCAAAAAAATTTGTTTGTGCAGCGTTCTTTGGCGAGCCAGTGAAGTGCACTTTGAGCTGAAGGATGTCGAATTTTATGGGAGGTTGAGGCGCTTAGCGAGAAAGCCGATGTCTAATGGGCTGGTGGAAGCACGGACCTATCCTCATCGACCTTCTCGTACTTTATGCCATTGCCCAGCAAATCCTCTCTCCAGAACAACAAGGTGAGCGTGCTAGCTATTTGTGAATTTCTAGCGACACAAAGTATAATGGACGCGATATTCAAGAACTATGATAAACGCATTGTTCCTCGCTTGTCCAATGGTTCAATCTCCACGGTCTTTCTCACGGATGTGATTGTGGCGCTGAATGACTTGGTACCATGGATGGATGGAAATAATGTTTTAGCGAGAAGAACAGCAGATTGCGAAGGTTCTCCTCATGGATTCCAAAGTTTGGGTCGATAGTCGTCTCACTTGGAATCCATTACGTTTTGGTACGGAAACAACTTCTCGCAAATGCTTTCAGGAAATGTCACTGACATCGTTGTGCCACTCAATATGGTGTACTATCCAAGGGTTGGAATCTATAACAGGTAGGGTTGGGATCGGGTAACCCGAAAACCCGAAAAACCCGAAAAAACCCGACTTTTTTGGAACGCGAAAAAACCCGAACCCGAAAAACCCGACTTTTTGAAAACCCGAAAAAACCCGAACCCGAAAAACCCGAAAGGTTGA